>JBAPLH010000014.1:507500-715000 GCA_037897445.1 Ceriops zippeliana | reverse complement strand
GTCAGATCCGATCTATGCGACATAAAGTCGTCAAACGGACCTTCGATTCAAGGATATCGCCATAGGGGCTAAAGGCCTCAAGGAGGGTTTCGTCGGTGGTGGCCCAGGCAAGGCCACCGATAAAGCAACGGTACTCGACTTCGGCGGACGCCATAGGTTAAAACCTAAGCGGTCAAGGACAAAGAGGGAAATTTCACGAAAGAAGAAGAATCGAAGGAATGCGAAAATCGTTGGGCCTGAACCCACATTCTTATAGAAGCGTGATAATGCTTTTGGGAGTTAACCAGGGTTAGTTTGGGCACTTGCGGTGGGGTCATGGAAAATTGTCTGTTTTGTATCCAAGGGGGGAATAGATGCCACGGGTCATGGAAATTTCACAATCATCGTAATTACGTTAGTGTGATTCCACTAATAACGATAATAAAATTAAAAATTTCATCGTTCAAAGTTTTTGATAGTAATTACTATTAATAATAATAATAATAATAATAATAATAATAATAATAATAATAATAATGATAAGAATGGTCTTTATCGTAGTAATAAATTCTACACGAATCATTTATCAAATAAAAAGAGAATTGGATAATACGAACTATTTTGGCGCACTGAGATTAACCATAAAAGCTTTTAGCTCAAATTTTGTAACCTGCGCAATATTATAATGATTTCACATAATATCAATTTTACTAGGCATAATTATATTTTTTAAAATCAAAGACAAATGCAAAATTTTACATAAATCAACTGATATGTATCCTTTTTTTTTTTTTGTTTTTGTTTTTGTTTTTGTTTTTTCTTTTCTCTTAACAAGAATGGATGTATATATTTTTTTCATCACTGATGGATCAGAGTAATTTTTCAGAAAAAAAAAAAATTATCAGCGAGGTCAAAAATAGATTAAGCATGTATTAATTTCAAATCTTCCACTTACTACGACAAAAGCCTTTTTGTTATTAAACTAATGTTAAATATTACATAAAAATTTTATTTTATTATAAAATATTATTTTTTTAGATGAATAATTTTTATTAATAAAATTATTTAATAAGATATAAAAAATATTTATTTATATTCTTAAATTAAATAACATATTTATGCAAACGTCTAAGCGTATGATCCGAAACGAGGACGGGGTCAAACGTCGCATTTTAACTGTCTGAGGATGATAAAGGGCAAGGCAAGCGTAAGAATATTCGAATATACAAAAGCTGCCCTTGATTTACGCCTTTTCTTGCGTGGCAAACAATGGTTGACAACAAAGGTGACACGGGTTTAGGTGGGGTCCACTCTCGTGAGCCTGCCGACCATAGGGGCCGATAGACACCGAAAAAGTGACTGATATTTATTGCCCCTGAAAATATCTTAAAAGCGAAAAGACAATTGTACCCTACATTGAAATATTGCCCGTGACGTCTGTTCAGATATTTTCGCGTCTTTATCTATTTAAAGAATACAGTCACGTGTACTACAACCTAAAAAATTAATAAAGAGATATTTTTATTATTCAAAGGTGCAGAAGTTAAGTTAATCTTAGACGTAAATTTATGTATGGTATTATAATAAAATTTTTAATTATATAGCTTTAATTATCAACAATTATATGTTAAATTTATCACTCTTAAGTCTAATGAATTTTTACCATTTTAATTGATCGGTGAAATTTGAATTAATGATAGATTATATTATATATATATATTTTTTAAAAATTAAAATTAGAATAAGTTTAGTTATTAAAAAATTTATTTATTATGATAAAAAAAGATTAGTTTCTTGGTGTGCATAAATAAATGATTTTAATATAAAACCAATCTCGTAAAAATTTTAAAACTATAATTTTATACATAAAAAATATATCTTTTGACAAATAATTTGATTTATTAATATAGAATAAGATATATGGTTATAAAGCATGTGGTAAATTGAATAAATGTTGCTAATATAGAAGAAAATTTATTGTATAGATTAGCGTATTACTTGAATGAAAGAATATAAAAAAAAAATTAGCATGGATTTTAAATTATGTCATGTTTTTTTTTTGTAACAAATAATGTGATATATATTTTTTATTTTTTAATTAACTCTAACAAAAATTTAAACTCAACATATTTATTACTGTTAAAATAAAATTTATATTTTTATAATTATAAAAGATGACATCAAATATAAATGTTAACTTTATTATTTTGATAATGACGAAATAGACAAATTGTAACTCTAAATAGCATTTATGGCATGACATAGTGTGGCCTTATGTGTGTGTACTATTATTTATAAATTATATGCCTTACATTTGCTTATTATACCAAAAAGAAAAATGATACTTATTATACATGAAAATAAGTGAAATAATTTTTGCAAAAGAGAAACCCTCGGGCACTTTGGGGTCAAGTTTGGATCGAGAATTGATCAATTAGAGGAGCGAGCACACTTTAGGCCCGGCATGGATTGACTGGACTCCGACCCGTATGCACAACCTGGTTGGGGTATCCTTGCAGAAACTAGCTGTCCAATTAACTGACTGCTTGCAACCAAGAGAGAGAGTCCATAGCAGATGGGCAACATAGTTGTTAACATAGGCCCCAATGGGGCCTGGCCAACGTTGGGCCTGCGGCTGCCTCTGGCCCTTTGTCAGCGAAGTCTGCGCTTCCCCAACCCTGACCTCATTGTCCGCCGAACTATTACCGAAGACTGGGCTGAGTCATTTTCATGATTCATTCTTCCCAACCGCTAGGCCTGCTTGTTGCTTTTAAATATTGGATTTCCGTGGTCAAATTGCTTATCCATTATTGCTGCCATATTTCTGACCGATTCAAAGTAAACACCTTTGCAATATCCTTGATTAATCAAATGCATGACTAGTAATCATTCGGCCAACCTCACTGAACTGTATTTGTCATTGGCTTATGTTCTCTTCAATCTCCGCCGAAAAGGGTGCCGTGCCGACATTTTCTTCATTCATTGTCAACAGTTCCATTGCCATAATGCCATGTCATATTTGCTACTATGCTTTGCAGGCAACCTTTCTTCATTGGGGATTTCGATGTATCCGAATTTGGGCAATATTAGACCCAGTTCGGTAAGCGACTTCTTGGATTGAAGACTTTAGGATGATGATTAATTTGAATATGTCATAGCCTCCATCCATTCCTCCATTTTTCTCCCTGCGTCGGCGTGTATCCTGCCAGTATTGTCTTTTTCTAGGCTTCGGCCAACAATGTGTGACCGACTACTTGGAATTTCAGCGTCGATTTTTTTTTTTCTTTCTGATTTTTAGACTCAGGAGAAAAGTTCAATAACATGCTAAACACAATTCACTCTACCTAGATTCCCAAACTGTTGTCCATTTAAAAATTGAATATTTCGGTTGAAGTTTAAGACTCGTGCAGAAATTTAGCTTGCTTGAGTTGAAAGTGGAAATAATCAAAATTTTAATAGTACATTAAAAAATAATTTATTTAAATACTCAAAACTATTAGATGAGGTATGAAATATAAATTACATATTATATTTGAATAATCTGGTTCGTAACTTGATTTTACGGTTTAATTTTTGATCGACAGAGTAGAGAGAAACCTCATTTTGTGGATATTAACTTCTAAAATTCTTGGGGCAACTAGAAGGGAGATCGAGCTTATTCTTCGCCAAAATTTGAAATCAAAAATTGGTCCCCATTTGTTTCTTCGCTTAATGTCATCAACATAAAACCTCTCTGAAACTTCACTTCACGTATGTCTGAAGACTGTGGTTCACAGCACAATCATAATCATCGAAGCTTGACAAACACTCGCGTTTTATCTTGGCTTATAAATCACTGCCAAACTGTAATTTGTCCTTCAAGTAGGAAACAGAACTCTTGGGTATAGCGCTGCTGTTGATTGGAAATATATGATACTTATTTCTTGTTGATGAAGATATTATTATATTACCGAAATAAGGTAGCTCTAGACGCCTAGTATGCGGATTTCGATCATTTCCTCAATTATTGAAGTGATCCGTATCTTACAAGATTATTGTATTCAGTATCTTTGCTTTTATAATCGTCAAAGCGAGGCCAAACATACATGTTGACATTTGGTTTTTGTTGCTTTACGGTCTAGATATTTTGATTTAAGGCGCTTATATATATATATAAGCCAGGTGTTGATTTCTCACACCCCGTCGACGATGGTAATCTACACATATATATATATTTTTGTGTGTTTATTTATTTAATATAAATATTTGTAGTTAGGAATTTTAACATGAGATGTCGGGGGCGTGTACCAAAAACAACAAGGCTGCATCTATTTTGTAATACCGATGAACTTCTTGAAGGACAAAAAAAAAAAAGGGGTGAATTGGTTTACAGCCTATAGAGATTCGGTTGGTTTCATTGCAATGCACATGCTTTGAACCAACCCGCACATGCCCCCATTAATTTTTATGGTTTAAGCTGGTAATTTTTATCGCATGGCTTTACTGCTCATATGATGATTGCTAAAGTGTAACTGTTTATCATACAACTAATCGAATGCCCTACATTATTCTTTTCAACTTATGCACGGATTGTATTTGTCAGTGAAACTCGTAAATATTACAAGTTAAATCAATTCATTGCATCGTATCAATTTGAAATTTTATGCTTTTTAACGGTATCTAGCTGAATTTTGTTCTCAAGAATGTGTGCGAACAGTGCGTCCTCATTATTACATTTTAGCTACGGCTACAAAGAAAGCCAACTACTATTGGTTCACATCTTACGGTAGATTCCTGAAAATGAGTGACAGTGACGCCGTGGGTATCCAATAGAACTCTTGCGTCATCCGCCGAAAAGAAGGTCCAGTGTGCCCCCAAGCACAAAAAAAAAGAAAAAAAGAAAAATCCAGTCACCTCTCACACCCCTCTCATAATTTTGGATTAAAATTTTAAAAAGCAAAAATAAAAACTACTTCTCCCTATTAGGTGCTTAAATTATTTACGTAGAAGAAAAAAAAAAAAATAGAAGAAGAAGAAAGAAAGAAAATGCAACCTCACTTCCCTTCGCTGTCCAATATCTCCACCTTCTCTCACGTCCATGGCACCTCGAGGGACAAACGGCTAACTTTGCAGAAATCATGATTGGCAACGATTTCAAGTTGAATAATGCCTAAAGATAATGCATATAGCCGTGATATGATTGCTTCATGATCTATTCATAATATTATATTTGAAAAAAAATGTTTTATCTCTGTCCCTAATATTAAATTCCTAAACATAATATTTTAATAAAAAAATAAAGAAACAAATAGAGTTTTCAAAATCCATCTATGGTTATAACTTCAATTATTAAATTTAAGAGTCTGGAGTTTAAATGTAATAGATGAGAGATTTATGAAAGCGTTATCTAATAATAAACCACGATAACTAACTACGCCAACTACTTAAAAATTAATAGCCTTCGAAATTATTCTTGCAGTTGAGCTTAATTGGTGGAAGTTAGCTTAGGTGCCTTTTATATAATGAATTTATTTTTAATCAAGTAGACTTATTTTATTATTTATAATTTTTTTTTATAAAAAAATCCCCTAAATTCTTCCTGGCACTAATTTGATTCTGGCAAGTTTAATATGCTGGACTGAGTGTATCTTTTAATTTGGTGGGACACGAGATGTACTTTTTGGAATCTAATATTCAATTGCCATAGGATGCTCGTACTCTGTTTCACGCTTTGAATTTTGACCAGCTCATTAAAACCAGACCTGTCACATGTGGCCCCACTCCCTCGTCGGAATCATATAAAAATCAACCAATTATCTAAGTCGACAGGTCTACATCCCCCGCGCTAATCAATACAATTTGGGTTTTGCTTGTTAAACTCGTTTTGATGGCCCAAGGGAGAGCACAATTGAAATGTCCTGTAAAAATGCCCTCGAAGAAGCGAAATGGCCAAGCAACTCGACAGCCCGTACTGCAAACCCCTCCAGAAAAAAGATTCTATTAATTGTGAAACTCGAAAATACAATTAAACTTCATGAATAACGCATAAAAATACTGCTTACATTTACTTTTGATGCATTAATTAGCATTCCCAAGATCCACGGCTAAATATTACGCTAAAATTTATGATATGTCATACGTGCATTTAATTTGCTTGTAAAATTTTATTTAGAAAAAATTTAAGTAAATCAAAAAATGGTAAATTTAAATAGACACAATTAATTTTTATATTACATATAAAATGTTTTTTACTGTATTAATATTTTACATATAATATAAAATATCTTATATTTAATATAAAAATGAATTATATCTATGTAAATTTATCGTCTTAAAAATATCACCAATTAGTTGAGCCCTTTTATTTTCATGTATATATATTTGCTTAATGTCCGCGTGAAGTTAGGGATTGCCCAGACAATGACGTGGAGCCAACAAGCCATGAGAGACAGAGGAAGAAAGCATGCAGAGTCGTAAACTTGTAATTAAGGCAAGGGGGGTGGTTGATTGACTTGATGCTTTGGACAAATCGTAAAGAGCCACGAAGAAGGTGTCACTCGACTTTCAACAACTCGTTTCGGCTTTAGCACGTCAGTTATCATATATATCCAAGGTGTGAACTGCATGAACCTCTAAGTCGCGATGACGTAGAAGAGTTTCTAACAATTTCAATGAAAAAAAATAATTAATTACCATAATTTTAACTATACCTACATAAATTATATAATTAAAAAATTATATTATAAATAACATTATATATATATATATATATATATGAAAAGAAAATTATAAATTTAATATTTAAAATTTTGAATGAAAATATAATGTGAAATATATAAACATGTTGTTTAAAAATGACATTGAACCAATGAATTATGACATGAAATTATAAAAATAATAATTGAAACCAACGTTTGTGGAGAATGAAACTGATGAAAAAATAAAGAGATTTTCCGTTGTGTGACTTATAGCTTATTGTATAAACCCTTGGTGGCCCTAAGCAAAATTCTTTGCAATGGATCATGGTTTAAGAAAAATTATTGTACTCTTTACCCAAAAAAAAAAAAAAAAAGGAAATGGAAATTTTATTGTACTTAACCAAAGCGGGCTTGACCCTGCAAAAAGGGCAAAAGCCTTTGAGATGAAGATCCAGGACCGGGATCATTAAAGATTTATTCTCAAGGGACAGAGTACACATTTTAATTAGCAGCTATGGTGATTTGATGGATCGAGATATTGAGAAGTGCCGTTTGTCTTGTATGCACTAAAGTTCTTCTTTTTCCATTTCCCCCTTTCCTTTTTACATTCGAGAAACGGCACACGTTCGACTAATTCAATCACTTTCACGCCTGATACGCTGCCCCATGGCGATGTAAAGCTTGTAATACAAAATAACCCCGAGAAACAAGTGCCCTCAGGACCACCCCCTATTGAAGAGCTTTTTAATTTTGCAATCATATTCTGTATATTTCAATATTCCAACGAGGGGGTTTTTCTGTAGGATTTTCTGCGTTAGTTTTTACGTGGAAATTTGCAAGGAGTTAATGTCCTAACTTTGACTCAATCAAGTCTTCGATCGGCGGCAACTCTCGTTGTTGTTTTCAACATTTCCAGGATGACATCCTATTCTTAGCAGGTAAGTCTTGGTGAAAAGTACAAAAAACTTGTGTCCTGCTCTGCCGAGGATACCCCATCAAAGGGTAGGTATGAGCCCGCGAAATGATTTTTCCCAGGTAGGAAAAGAGTCTACATTTTTCTGCTCTCTCTCTCTCTAATGAAATGAGACGTATACTAACGGAACAAATAATATGAACTAGTCACACAACGACAAATAGCAATTATGAATAAACCACGTTTAGAAATCTAATTGGACTTTGATATGTGGAAATTAGTTTCCTTTTATATTTTTTTGGGGTCCTCCAATGTCGTTTAATATCCGTGCAAGTTGTATAGATCCATCGCATGATGCTGGAAAGGGAAAGGAAAGGAAATATTCATACCAACGATTCCGACTTTTCAGATTGAAAATTTGCATTTTAGTTATACCATTTTGATGTTTAGTAGCCCGTTGAATGGCCTAATTTCCCAACTTTCCTTTTAGTTCAACTGTCTATCTGAGCCCTTTTGTTTTTTTTTTTTTCTTTTTTGTCGTGGCGTGCAATGAGAGGCGAAAAAGTCCACAACCAATGTAATGACAAAAGCGAAACTATGTGAAATATACTTCTTGATTAGGGCATTAAAATATTTTTGGGAGGTAGATTAAGTTTAGTGGTGCATAAGTTAGTGTAATATTCAGTTTGACTGTAATGCAACGAAAAGAAAAACACATCTTAAAGAATGGTGCTCGGCACCTATATCAATTTCTTATCAAAAAAAAAAAAAAGGAAAGTTAAAAAAAAAGAAAAAAGAAAAAAGAAAGAAAGGGTACTTCAATTTGTATCACCCAGTTTTAAAAACAAGGCCTGCATGGAAATTGTTGTAGTTGCAAGTGATAAGTGTAGCACTAAAAGCCATTTGCAATTAAATGTGTTTGGAAACAAGCAAAAACTGGCATTGAATTTGGTTCGCCGGCATATAACTACAGATCCAATCTAATTTTTTTTTTATGAAATCTGGAAACAATTGTTACAATTTTACTTTTTTTTGTTGCTTACATAGTTACATGTATGGCTCGTCGCGTTCACCCTATGAACTCAAGACCGTTCGCTCATGACTTTTGCTTGGCCGCCGAACCACTTGCTTCGACTCAAAAAAAAAAAAAGCTTTGTTTTCGTTGCTCCCTAGATGCCCCGTCCCTAAACATAAAAAGGCTGCCAAAACGCGGGACAAAAATAACTAACACACCACCGGTGGCCGGCCTTTTGTTTTTTTTTTTTTCTTCGTTATTCACGTAACCCCTTTTAATTATAACTTAATAATATATATATATAGTTTTTGCCCTTACTAAACAATCCAAAGGCTCCGATCATGGGAGGACGGACCGAAGCCGTAGGGGAGAGGAAATGGTCTTTTGAAGCAAAGCACCAGAGCCAAAACAGAACAATTTACCTTGAGTGGAAAGCTAGCTCAAACAATAACTATACACGAGGCAATCTTTGTATGAAATACATTTTCCATTGTCTGCTTTTCATAAATCATTTTTTTTAAATAAAAAATGTTAACTGCTTATAAATCACGGGCATAAATTTTCCTCTATGAAGATTGAAATTCATATCCACAAGCCATTCCTTACAAGTTAAATCATGCTCGTTCTCTCTTGCAGTGGTAAACATCCTAATGCACTTCGTCAGTACACTTCTCCCAACATGCCAACCAGCCGCTCACCTTCCGCCAATGCTGCCTTAAAAATAAAAAAATAAAAAGCTCACATAATTAATACATAAAATGTAGGCCTATCTTATCTCTTTTATTAACATAAATAAATGAAGACGAGTGTAAAAAAATTATTTTGATATTTTCTTATAATAATTATATATTTTGAAAAACGTGGCAACATACTAATGGTCCAAAAAAAAAAACCATCATACATTTGCCTAATTAAACACGAAAAAGCTAATACAACCCAAAAAGCTGTCAAAACTCAAAAATGGGCAGTCTTGCCAAGGCATGCTTTTCTTTTTTATTATTTTCCCTAAAAATTTAGGAAGAGAAAGGAAAATTTCAGAGAAATATTTTCCAGTTTTCAGAAAACTATTTTCTTTTTCCAAAAATAATTAAAAAAATGTTTCCACAATAACTTTGGATTTCCTCTTTCTTCTTCTTTTTTTTTTTTTTTTAAATCCCAGTCGACAACCTTGAAGCCTCTTTAATAACTTGCCTTAAAAGTACAAGAAGGAAAAATCAGCCTTTGTTGGTTCTCCTCCACACCAAGACAAAAGGATTTAATATAAAACTAAAAAAAAAAAAAAAAAAACAAAACACTTGCATGAGGGAATCGTTTTGGAGTGGCTTTCCCCGAGAGAGTCATGAGATCATTTTTATGGTTCTAAGAATTTAATAAAAATCTCACACTGTTAAAATATATAAGTATAAAATCTGTAAAATTAAATGAATTGGATTGAAATTGCCAGTTGGTTAGCCGTAGTAAATATATTCCTTCCAATTCACCCATCTGGGGCCTCATACCAACTTGTAGAGCATCATTTGTTATCAACCTCTAAAATATTTTCATATATGCAATTTAATAATGCTTGCACACATAGCAAGTAAATATATAATACTGGGGAAGTGTCCTGAAGAGTAGTAATTCGTAGCTTAGCTGGCAGGAGCGGGACAGCCGGAAGTCAAACCCATCCGCTATCGGTGGGCATAGGTTCAGAATCCGACCACTAAAGCTGAGCCACCAGGCCCACAAGTCCAGAGATACGTCTCGCCCCACCTCCAACATCCCGCACCCCCTCTCGCCCCCACCCTCCCCGGACCACCCTGGTGGCCCGTGCCTCCTTTCTCTTGTTTTGGCAATTGAGCCAGTAGGCGCCATTACTCTCTGGCTTTATGAATTGTCAGCGCTTAATAAAAGGAAGCCCCATTTTATGCCCCCCTTCCTTTTTCTTTCAATGTTTTAATTGTACTACTCACTTGGTTCTTTCCCTCTTCATCTCCGTCTCCATGCTTTAAATATATATTTCCATACTGAGTGAGAAACTGGGATTGAGTGAAATATTAGAGAGAGAGAGAGAGAGAGAGAGAGAGAGAGAGAGAGAGAGAGAGAGAGAGAGATTTTTGGAGACCTACGACTGGAGGAAGAGAATAGAATCAAAGCTGGTATTTTTTTGGGTAAAAGTTGGTTCCTTTTTTTTTTTTTTCGTTTTTCCTTTGTTCCGGGTGGGGGGAGAGAGAGAGAGAGAGCATCAATCTTTTCATGAGAAAAATGGTTAATAGGAGAAGAAACAGAGTATATGCAACAGAGATTCAGTACCCATAAGTCATGGTGGACCAGAGAAGCAAAGTTGTTGCGCTCACTTTTCTGCTGTGGCTGTTATGGTTACAGCCCACGTTTGAGCAGGGGGAAAGACTGAGTTCGCGCATTGAGTGGGTGGCCTTGCTGCGACTCAGATCCACCCTGGGGCTAAGAGCCAGGGAATGGCCTTTGAAAGCCAACCCTTGCTCAATATGGCGGGGTATTCAATGTCAGAACGGCAGTGTTACCGGTATTAACATTTCTGGTTTCCGAAGAACGAGGATTGGCTCTCAGAACCCGCAATTTTCTGTTGATTCCCTCGCCAATCTGACCCACCTCAATTACTTTAACGCCTCGAGTTTCTTGCTTCCCGGCCCCGTCCCTGAATTGTTTGGTCAAAGCCTTGCGTCCCTCCAAGTGCTTGATCTTCGTTCCTGTTCTATTCGCAATGCTATTCCTGAGAGTTTGGGCAATTTGACGAGTTTAACTAGTCTTTTTCTATCTGCTAATAGCTTGACGGGTATAATTCCCTCGAGCTTGGGTCAGCTAGTGGGGCTTTCTGTTCTTGATCTCTCTCAGAATTCGCTTACTGGATCTATTCCTGATTCGTTTTCATCACTTGTGGATTTGACAACTCTTGATATTTCTTCCAACTTCTTATCTGGGTCGATTCCAACTGGCATTGGGTCTCTTGTGAAGCTCCAGCATCTTAATTTTTCGAAGAACAGCTTGTCTGCTCCGCTACCTGCTCAGCTTGGGAACCTTAGTAACTTAGTTTACCTCGATCTCAGCTTCAATTCGTTGTCTGGTTCAGTACCGGCAGAGTTGAGTGGGCTAGGGAATTTGAGGAGAATGCTGATTGGGAACAATATTCTTGGTGGGTCTTTGCCGGTCAATTTATTCTCTGCTTCAAGTCAGATGCAAGTTGTGGTCTTAAAGCACAATAATTTTACTGGTGCGGTTCCTGATGCGCTGTGGTCATTGCCTGGATTGCAGTTTCTTGATATCTCCGGCAACAATTTCACTGGTTTGCTGCCAAATGCAAGCTTCAATGCTAATGCCACAACTGCACAGCTTAATGTGTCCTACAACTCGTTTTATGGGAGCCTCAAACCAATACTACGCAGGTTCAATTTCACTGATATCTCTGGTAATTATTTTGAAGGCAGGATTTCAGATTATTTGAGTAATAATGCATCTTTTGTGAGCAACTGCCTTCAAAATGTATCAAATCAGAGGACTTTGCTTGAATGTGCATCTTTTTATGCTGAAAGGGGCCTGAATTTTGACAATTTTGGACTCCCAAATACAACAGAGATTGGAAAAGAAACTCAACGGAAGAGCAACAGAAGGGTCATCATATTGGCAGCCGTTCTGGGAGGAGTTGGGCTTCTCTTGCTTTTGGCATCATTGGTAATAGTGCTGCTCTTTTGCATCCGTAAGCAGGGAAGTACAAGTCAGAGAGGAGATGGCGTTGGACCTTTACCTGCTCAGAGTGGTCCACCACTTCCAGGACCATCCCTGAACTTTTCAAGTCTGGGAGATACATTCACATATCAGCAGCTCCTCCAGGCCACTGGTGACTTCAGTGATGTGAATCTCATCAAACATGGCCACTCCGGGGATTTCTTCAGTGGTATCTTGGAAAGTGGGGTCCCTGTTGTCATAAAAAGGGTCGACTTGCAGTCTGTTAAGAAGGAAGCGTACCTAGTGGAATTGGATTTTTTCAGTAAGATTTTGCATTCCAGATTGGTGCCCCTCTTGGGACACTCCTTAGAGAATGAAAACGAGAAGTTCCTTATATACAAATATATGCCTAATAGGGATCTATCAAGTTCGTTGTATAAGAAAGGTAGTTCTGAAGATGATAGTTTGCAGTCATTAGATTGGATAACGAGAATGAAAATTGCAATAGGGGCTGCAGAAGGTCTATCTTATCTGCATCATGAATGTACACCACCCATCGTGCATAGGTACTTGAAAAGCTTGCTGACTGTTATGCTTCCTTCCTTTTCCATGCATGTCATTATCCTTCTGTTCTGAAATAACACTTTCTCATAGTTTCTCTCTCTCTGTCTCTCTCTCTCGCTGTTTTTTTTTTCCCTCCATTGAATCAACTATTCTCAAATAAACTTGGCCTCCACTATTTTATGCCATATGCTAAAGCTAGTCATTGACTTGGTCAGTAAATTCCAGTAGTTACTGGAATTCATAATGCTGGCAGTAGTTTAGCTCGTCATCTGCATATGAGTGCTTGTTATTGAGAAGCATGTTGACTTAATGGAGCATTTCTGTTTTGTTAAATTACTTTCAATCAGCACTCTATATTCTAAATCCTTGGAAACACAAACTCGAGTTTACTGTTGTTGGGAGTCTTATTGATGAAGTTGACATTAAGTTATAATTAGTCATGCGAATGCTTGACCATTAGTTCTCACAGTTATTTTGGTGTGACTTCAAGAGTAACTAGTGGAGTGGATCCTCTTTAGCTAATTAGATGTATTATCCAGTCTACTCAGGTGAGTATCCACACATAACTAAAATGAGTGTTACTTATGGACATAACATATTCTTTTTTAGTGATATTAATTAAAGCTGAGAGATGGACAGACAATAATTGATCAAGGCATAGAATTTTTTATAAGCTGATGTACAAATACCCAAATTAATTTGTGTCATAGCTAACTGGTAAGCAGCACATCTGTCTTGCATCAACCATGAGTTAAGTTTTGTAAAGCTAGATGCTTTGTGCTACAGCAGCCAGTGCTGAACGGCCTTTTTTTGTTTTTTTTTAATGGTTATCAAAGAGATGTTCAAGCAAGTAGTATACTCCTCGATGATAAATTTGAAGTACGACTGGGGAGCCTGAGTGAAGTCTGTACACAAGAAGGGGATGGTCATCAAAGCAGGATTACTAGGTTGCTGCGGTTGCAACAGTAAGTCTTGTTCTTACTTTTTGTTTTTTTCCCAAACATGTAGAAAGATGCCTCTCTAAGAACAATAATGTCTCTGCCATTGTTTTTATCTTGATATATTGTGGCTAATTTCTTACGATTTGCCTTATTAGTTGGTTTTAGCAATGACTTACTTGATGACATCAAATTAGAGAGCTTAAGGTGCTAAAAAAGTTGCAGCACAGGTTTTTTTTTTTTATGTTTCCACATTCTTGCAGTTTTCTGATGTTGCAAGTTGAAGATTTGACAAATACTATCATCTTGTTACCACTATAATGCATAAGAATTTGTAGATCTCTATTTTCCTTTATGGTGCAACCATGCTACATAAGCAGGTCTAGCCTTGTTTGTTTGAATAAAGTGAGGCATGAGTTCTATATGGTTTAAATGTTTATGGTTGTAACTTGTAATCTGATTAAAAGGAACTTTCAGATTAATCTTGCACAATGTATGCTGCCAGTCAGTGGTTGCAGTTCCTCAGTTTGGCAGATCAGCGGCCATTGTTTGAAGTGTCCGAGGCATAACTTAAGTCTTTTTTTTTTTTCATGAAAAATCTTATACAAGATTAGGCAAGAATTTGATGGTTTTGGACTTTACAACCATAATTGCTTGCTGTTTCCTTTCATATTAGTTGTTATATGCTATTTCTTTACATCTTGTAGAGCATTAATTTTCTATGCTTACTTTGCTTAATCAAGGTTATCATACTGTGTTTATTTATTGTGTGCAGGTCTTCAGATCAAGGCACTTCTGGTATGTGTTGATTTTCATAAGAATTCCCCTCATTTCTATATGCTGGCCTGCTTATTAGGAATAGCTCAGTTCATATGCTTCTCAAATCTTAAATTTCTTTGTGCTGTGTAGTGGTCATTTAAATTGTTTAGGTTTAGGCTAGGATTGCACCAAGTGCCACAAGTTAGTTGTTAGCCAAAATTGCTTACAATGAACTATAAGATGGGTGGTTTATCTGCATGAATCTTATTGTGGGGTTTTAGCAGGAAATATATCATACTTTATCTTACACATCATTTTTTTTTTAACAATTTGTGATTGGGGCTTATTAGATCTCCCACCTAACTTAGTTTGTGACAGAACAGAACACAAGAAAAAATTTATATAGCCAACCCAATTAAATTTGAGAACAAGGATTTGTTATTGTTGTGATTGAGACCATGTAGCTGTGCTCTGGAACTATATAATGATATGTGGCACAATAGATGATAGGAAAATCTGCTGCAGAATTTCATGCCTGTTCCTTTTTAATTGAACTTGACCAGGTGCATCAATGGCAACATGCTCTTATGATGTTTATTGCTTTGGGAGAGTGTTACTTGAGCTGGTAACAGGAAAGCTTGGCATTAGTGCATCTAGTGACACCCAACTGAAGGAGTGGTTGGAACAGACACTACCATACATCAGCATATATGACAAGGAACTTGTGACAAAAATTGTTGATCCATCTCTTATCATTGACGAAGACCTACTGGAGGAGGTGTGGGCCATGGCCATTGTTGCCAGGTCTTGCCTCAATCCAAAACCTTCAAGGCGGCCCCTTATGAGATACATCCTCAAGGCTTTGGAAAATCCTTTGAAGGTTGTCAGAGAAGAAAATTCCAGCTCTGCAAGGCTTAGAACGGTGTCATCTAGAGGATCTTGGAATGCTGCTATATTTGGTAGTTGGCGTCAGAGCTCATCTGATGTAACAGTCATTCCAGCAGCCTCTAGTACCCGGCTAGAAGGAACAAGTAGTTTCAAACAGTCAGGAACCTCGAATTCCCAAGGAAGCGGTCAAAATGGAGGTGGTGACCATTCATCCTCTCGTCGACGGCATTCTAAGGAGATCTTCCCAGAACCCTCCGATGCACAGGATATTGAGAAACGAGATCAGGATATGCAGAGAAATTGATTGGCTCATGATTTGTTGCTAATAATGCAGCAGGCTTCCAATTCGATTGCCTGCGTGCTGGTGGTGGTAATCCCATCAAGGCTGTTCATGGTTTTGATTTTTGATCAAGGTCTTAAACCATTTTGTACATGATTTGGGTGTTTTAAAGGTTAACATCTTCACCTTTTGAAAATCAGCATCAAAGTTTTTGAAGATTTTTGTTTCCATGCAGCATTTGAAGGTGGGAGCGAAACATTAGAGACACCGGTTGCCACTGGCGGTCAATGATCATTTATTGGTTTGATGGCTTGTCTATTGTTGAGGCAAGCTATCTTTCTTTTTATTCTTTTTCTTTGGTGTAATTTATATATCTTCGTGGTATTTTGGTGCAATGTAAAGTGTAATTGTGAGGCGTTCTTCATTCAAATCAGGGTCTCCCTTCCTTATGGGATTGGTAGGGGTGGGGGGGGGGGGAGATGGAGGAAAATTCTGGACAGAAGTTTATACTGATTGTTTTACGGTCCAAATTATCCCAAATTCTTTTGCTTTCTTGCCATGGTTAGGCGCTAGTTGGACATAACAAAAATGATATTTAGTCCTCACACACACACACACACACACACAAGCGGAGACGTATGTATATTAGCCCAGTAAAATGGAGGACGCCATTTTTGGTTGGCAAAGGTTAAAAGGAGGAGCCTAAATATATACATTTTTAACACTACATATAATTATATGATCCGAGTGATATCTATATATAGAACCAGAGGCCAACTCGGGGAGCTTTCAATTTAATAAGAACGTCGAGGTTTGTGTTGCAATCAAATCTATCAATGTAATAAATAAATATTTTTCTTTTAGTATTTGTTTTTCCCTTTCCTCGTCTTCGTTTTTTGTCTTTTGTTTTTTTTGCTCTTTTTCTTTTTCGGGCCCACAATCCTTTATATCCATCCAAGTCCCGCCGTCTCATTTTATCCACGGACTCTAATCGGCATTATGCTGTTTTGTCTCCAGCACCACCACCCCTCCCTCCACATCTACTGCCACTACCACCGCCATTGCCAGCGGCACTCTAATCCCACCACCACCGTCTCCTCCCATCTCTTGCACGCCGACAACAACCAACAATACCAAAACCCTGAAAACCCCACCATCGCCGCCGGTGCGATCGCCACCCATGTCTCCGTCCTCCGTACTCACAACGCCAAATCCGCTGCTCTTCTTCTCCACCACCCAAAACAATCAGGCCATCCACCCGAAACCCTTCCACAACTAGACGCAATTCCACGAGAAGAGAAAGTAAAGCTCCAAGAAATGATCCTCATCACCAAGAAGCGAATCCCCCAATTCCCAGGCTCAATTTCCCAACAAATTGCTTCCAACGCCAACGTAAATTCTCCCCTTCACACCCTTTTCAGGGATGAAAACAACAGTGAACAGAAAGAAGAAGATGCGGATGAAGAGATGGTAATAAGAGCACTTGAGATACGTAGGAAAGTGACATCAGAGATTTTCAAGCAGGCCATGATGAAGGGCAAGTTTGGAATCACATACTCAATCAATCTGGCCGATAAATTGGGAGACTTTCTTGATTTTGTCATGATTGAAGCCGCAGCTTTAAAGAGGTTTCCGGAGTTTGAGTTTACTAGTTTCAATGTAAGAGCTAGGACTGTAATTGATGATTTGAAGGTTGTCCCACTTGTCAGGTACTAGAGGATCACTGTAATGCTGGTTACTTTGGCTGGTTTTATTGATATGGAGCTGGTAACTAGTTATTTGGGTGTTTGTTCTTTGCTTTAATTTTTTGGCTTATTGATTTTCAGTTCGTGGTTTGGGACAAAATTTGCGAACTTTTCATGATTTTTTTTTATTTCTCACTCTGTCGATAGATGAATGAAATGGAATCTGAATTTTGTGTTGGTTGCTTGGATTCTGATCTCTGGTCCAGAACTATACTATCCTACATTTATGTTGCAGTCCTTTTTCACTGTTTGAATGGAATTTGATTGCATTATTTGTGACACAGTTATATGTACAAGCAGGAAATGAAACAAATAAATAACCAGGGATTCTGTTGAATGTGATTACTAATTCTTTAGGTGGTTAAAGCACAATCATCTGTCATATAATAAGATTGCTAAGCTAATATGCATGTCAAGAGGAAATCTGGAATCCATCAGACGTCTTGCTGAGTGGTTGAAGTCGATACATGTGAAGGGGGATTTTCTCGGGGCTGCACTCATTAAGGCAGGGGAGAATATTTGGGAACGCAGAAATGAAGTATTGGAAGAAATTGTGGAGTTTTTAGAGAACAATGGGGTGAGGAGGGATTGGATGGGTTATGTAATGAGTCGATGTCCTCAATTGTTGTCTTATTCCACGGAAGAAGTGAAAATTCGTGTGGCATTCTTCTTAAACATGGGCATGAACGAGAAGGATTTTGGCACAATGGTTTTTGAGTACCCTAGAGTTCTTGGCCACTTTACCTTGGAAGAGATGAACCAAAAGGTAAATGATCCTATCTGTAGTCTACACTCTTGCATGATTTAAGGTCTTGTTTTGATTATGAAAACCAATTTAAGTTGCCTCATGTATAATTAACTAGTCTGAAGTAGTGAGCATTGCCTCAATGTTTTGTTGTTAAAAAGGCTTGTTGCTACCAATTTGTAAAGCCATACTAATAGGCTGATTCCTTTCTTTGCCTAGGTTAATTATCTGAAGGAGTTTGGCCTAAGTGTTGAAGATGTTGGGAGATTACTGGCTTTCCGGCCACAGTTGATGAGTTGTAGCATTGAGGAAAGATGGAAGCCTCTTGTCAAATATTTATACTACCTTGGTATTTCTCGAGATGGTATGAAGAGAATGCTTATCATTAAACCAATGATTTTCTGTGTTGATTTGGAGGAGACCATAGTGCCAAAGGTACAGATTAGTTGTTCCATGCTTGTGTCAACTTTTCTTTATTCACAACATAAAAGGAGATTTACAATCATGTCACTCTTCCTTTTACTTTGATTTTGGCCTTTGTGGAGTATGCTTATCCCATTTGCTTCTCTAACTTCTGGAATACAATACATGGTGCAGGAAGTTTTTGAAGGATCAATTGAACTATTTGTTTGCTGTTATTGTTTATCTACCATGCATTGACATAACTCTTCTTTTCTTTCTTGTTTTAAAGGTGCGGTTTTTCCAGGATATAGGCATTCGGGATGACGCCATTGGCAACATGCTTGTAAAGTTTCCTCCAGTATTAACATACAGCCTCTATAAGAAAATCCGGCCAGTGGTTTGCTCTATTCCTTAATTACCCTAGCTTATACTGAATGTGTGATACTAGAAGCAAGATTCTGACCCAACAGAGCAATTGCTGAAGTATTAATAACATGCAGATCATATTCTTGATGACCAAGGCTGGAGTTACTGAGAGGAATATTGGGAAGGTGATAGCTTTGGGACCAGAGCTCTTAGGCTGCAGCATAGTGAATAAGCTTGAGATTAATGTCAAGTATTTTTTATCACTTGGCATACGCTATCGACAATTGGGTGAGATGATAGCTGATTTTCCAATGCTCCTCCGATACAACATAGAACTGCTCCGCCCAAAGTACAAGTACTTGAGGAAAATTATGATCCGGCCTCTGCAAGATCTTATTGAATTTCCAAGGTGCACAGCCCTTGTCAAATTAATTTGGCCCTGTACTGCTTTCTTTTCCTCATCTTCCTTCCTAATTTTGATGCTGAAGACTAGTGGACTTATTTGCAGATTCTTAAGCTATTCTCTTGAAGGGCGAATAATTCCAAGGCACAAGGTTATGGTGGAGAAACAGATCAATCTAAAACTACGGTACATGTTGGCTTGCAGTGATGAAGAATTTACGGAGAAGGTTGAGGCTGCCGTGAAAAGGCGCTGAAAATTTGAATCCGCTTTCGTGGACGGTGCATCCCATAACCGTCCAGCAGCTGACTACCCTGAAGAGATTACGGTGGCTCCTCGTCCTGCAACTGAGTGTGATGTGGATATTCTTGCAAGCGGGCATTCTGAAAGCGAATCATAGCTCTATATCATTGTGTGCATGTAAAGATCGCCAATTTATGGATGTACATACCCACCTTACAATTTCATTCCTTGTTAACTTGAAATTTAAGATTATAATTTTAACTATTATTGGCAAATTATTCATCCCAAAAACAGAGGGCTGGAAGCTCACCAATCATTATCATGGTCGAGATTAGGATAAAACAGAACAAATGGCTCGATCTTTTCTCAAAAGCCAAGACAGGCAGATTATTATAAACAGAAAGCATGTTTACAATCAAATCCAACAATTTCCAGAATCTAATTGGAAGCTCAAAAATTGCTTTTGATTCCCTCTCACGAGAAGGAATAGCAATGAAGAGAAAGAAACTATGCGGTTGTCTTCAGCTCCAGCATCGAGGCGTCCGCATAGACAGGGTGAAGCACATGGCCATCAAGGGGATCAACGTGCACCCAACGGCGTTCCCCTTTGCGTCCGATCAATTTCTTCCGCTCAAACTTGACTTTGCCTTCCTTCAAGGCAAACAGGGTGTGATCCTTCCCCATACCAACGTAGTTTCCGGGGTGAAAATGTGTGCCCCGCTGCCGAACAATGATGTTTCCCGGTATCACTCCCTGCAATCCAAGCAAAGGCAACCACCACCCCCCCCCCCCAAAAAAATCAAATATGGAACACAAAATTTCAAACAAATACAGAATCCTTATGCAAACCCTTTTCCTTCTAATTTCTTGATCCTTATTCTCGCCAAAATGTCATTGTCCTGATCATTTATATTTATCAAAAGCTTATATCTTTATAAACCTAATTACCTCTCCGCCAAATTTCTTGACCCCAAGGTACTTGGGATTGGAGTCGCGTCCATTCTTGGTGGAGCCCGCCGTCTTTTTAGTAGCCCAGCGTCTGAATATTAAACCCCCTCCTCCTCCCGACACATCTACCGCAATTAACAAACTCGCAACGAAATAAAAACCTTAATTGCCGCTATAGAAAACGAAACCGTACAGCAGAAAGGAAGAAGAAATAGCGTACCACTGGCACCGATACAAAGAGGAACATTGTTAACCAGTTCTTTGAGGTTTACTCTTCTACACAGTGACGTCATCATCTTCGATTTTCGGTTGGCTCAACCTGACAATGGAATATCGCCCGGAAAATGATCAGATTAAACGGATCAGACCTCGGATAACTGGGAGAGACGAGAGGGTTTGCGATTACTTGAGAATGGTTTACCTGAGGCGAGTTCGGCGGCTTTTAAGGTAAAAAGGCTTTTCTAAAGAAAAGAATAATCGTAAGAATGGTTGCGGACGAGAGACACACCCAGCGGGCGGGGGGAGGAAAGGAAAAAGGTGTCGAGACTGGATCGAACCACACATGTCAGAGCCATTGGGCTTGGGCAGTTCAGGTCGAACCGGGTTTGAGGAGTTCATGATCTCGGTGAGTTTGTGGGCTATATTATTTTACGATTGTCTACCCGTGCAGCCCTGTGGCTTTCGGCCGAATTTCCGACAGGCAAAAATTGAAATTTAATAAGAAAATGTTAGATAGCCACAAACTTTTTTAATACGAGAATGAGGTCCTCACAACAAGAATATTATGATGATTGATTATATATATTATAACAATTCAATGAATAATCACCACTAATAATTGAGTATTGTACATATAAGATTAATGTTCATAATAATTCGCTCATTTTCATTTTGTTTTTCTACCAAAAACTAAGAAAAGAAAATTTATGAAAAAACAAAACAATTCTAGACCGTCGCATATATGTGGTTATATGATGCCACATCGTCCCAAAAATTTGGAAAATCTGGCTTTGTCTGCAGAAACTGTCCCTTTTGGCTGCCTAACCTACCACTCTTTTCTCACCCCATGTACGACAATCCTTCTCGGGCCGTCTTCAAAATCTTGACGGTTTTTCCTTCTTTTTTTAAAACCAGTCAAAACAAAAGAAGGAAATCCGTTTTTCCTTTTTCTTTTTCTTTTTCATTTCATGATGTGAGAATTATTTCAATGATCCTTCCGTCGATGAAGAAGCACAAAGAACATGTAATTAAAAAAAGTGCTACACATTGCAAATGCACAAGCTCAAACGGAGACACTCGACTGTCCCAAAATGCAGCATTTTATGGTTGCCAACGTGTAAGACATTTGACGCGAGGCCAGTTTCACTGGCAAACAATGCTGTGTAAATCTAAGATGTCATGTTGGTGCGCCCAAAACTTTACAGAGCCGACCACCATCTACAGAGTGTTTTCACGTTCTATGCCTTTCTTGATATAAATGCGTCCAATTTGTTCTCCAAGGAATGGTAAAGGAGATGAGAAACAATCACAATCTACCGAATTCCAATCAGACATAGTGGGTTTCTCTTCATGAGACTCAGATCCACCTGAAATGAACAGCAAATACCCCAAGCCAACATCCCGTCATCAACAAGACACAGCTTAAATTACAAATGCAAGCCTTACACCCAGTACCTTGTGTCCAAACAGATCTCGGATGTTGTCGATACCATAGAGAATCATCGTTGGTCTGGCTCAGAACCAGTAGAAGGATCGATATCAGGAACGGTCATGATCAATACAATTTTAATAACAAAACGTTTTTTAATTTAATTTATTGTAATTTCTCACCTTTCTAGTGAAAGGCCCCATGCAATTACACTAACTTCTTCTGAAAATCCCATAGGGCGCAACATTTCTGGCCTGAACATGCCAGAATTTCCAATCTCCACCCACTTCCCAAATCCTTCATGATAACTGGAGGACATGGGATGCATCAAATTTCTAGTTGCATTAAATGATCTACAGATAAATAATAATTACCCATGATTTACTACCTGAAAATCTCCATGCTTGGTTCAGTATAGGGATTGTAAGCAGGCTTGAAACGCAGCTTGGTCATTCCTGCAAACATAGTGCCAATTTCTAACTCAGATTTTCCCCATAGTAGAAACCAACCTACTCCAGCAAACAGAGTCTCCTTATTCTTTATTGACTCGGTCAAATGCAAACAGACTCGTGTCACAAATTCAGAATTTGAATCAAAATTCAAAACTTCAGCAGGATGTAACTTCAATACCCAAACGTGAAAAGAAGTCCTCTAGAACTCCAATCAAGTGACTTAGAGTAAGACCTCTATCACAGACAAGACCTGGAAAGAGAAACAGGAAACTGGTTGTTAAAACAACATAAATCACATTAACAACATAATCCCTTCCGCCCTGTGAAAATGCATTCCAATTGGGACAGATCCAGAAAAGGAATAACACATATTAGAGTGCAATTGAAAACTGGTTACTTTGCATTTTAACGCTTCATGATAGGGCAACCTGCTACAAGCAGCATTAAACACTAAAGCCCATGTTTTGCTATCTTTGACATACCTTCTATCTGGTGAAACTCTGCAAGATGAGTGCGATCTACTGCTTCATTTCTGAAGACCCGATCTATTGAGAAGTATCTTTTGGGAGAAAAAGGATGCTGTTTTGCATGCTGTGAAGGACCATATAAATGATAAATAAGACAGGAAATGCTTAGAAAAGAAAAATATTAATCTGTTTTCCCAAACATGCAAGTAGCTGATGCCATCAGTTTTCTGTCTCTTTTAGAGGTATATTTGCATTAAAGCAGCATTGGGAGGAAAAACCAGCTCAAATAATAGAAGAAAGAAATAATGTCATTAACAAAAAATAATCAAATAAAATTTCCGGATGCTACTCAAATATACTTCTTATGAAGAGATATGCAGATTGTAAATTCAGTAAAACCTGTGCTAATGCAAAAAGCATCTGAGAGGAAATTGCAGTAGTGTGAGTTCGCAAAAGGTTTTTGACTGCTTCCTCTCTTTTCCACTCATATCCATATCTGTTTGCAAAGGAGTGATTTAATAGCATAGCAGTTGATACATTTATTGAAGCATTGAAATAAGTGAACAAAGTGACAGTTATACCCTCTAGAGCCATAGCCGCCAGACTCATGGACTTGCTTCACCAGTGCAACATAATCTTCAGGCAGTTGCTTCGTTGTTGAAGGAACTGAAAGATACATGTCAAATAGCTGTCAGAAGGAAAGAAGGTGAGGCAGAGCCATATACTAAGCAAGTCAAGTTAAAGAGACCTTGCAGGAAGAATGTATCATGTGAATCACGTGCAGGATGTTGTTGGGGCTGAAACAGTGCATCAAAGTTCCAAAAGCTGCCCATGAAACAGAAACATGAGAACATAAAAAAGAATGCCACCAATGCAGAGATCCCAAAAAGGGGAAAAACAGAGATATCAGGACCAGGAATCATTGATTTTCCTTTCAACCACGACAAAATAAGTTGTACAAGGTGATAAACTTGATCATTTCAGATACTTCTATTCAGCAAATGTTAGATGATTAAGCATCTTCTCATTTCAAAGCAACCAAATTTTCATAGATATGATGTTCTCAAACTTTTCCTGTATAAGTGCTTATGACATATTCAGGAAGAAACATAACCAGAAAGACAAGTCATTATTGTGCTACCAAAGTGGTTTAGATCTAAAATCCATTAGCAGAACTCCACTTTCACAACTCATGAAACATACATGGTACAATAATTATGTAAAATTGGATGGGAAGATCAGCTACCTGCTCTCAACATATCTATTTGTAGGCATTTCTTCAAAGCTGAAACCAGTGAGAATCAATGACCAAAAGTCAAATTTTGATACTAAGATTATCCAAAGAAAATTACAATCAAATAACTTTAGAGCAGGCCTCACTTCATCAGATGAAATATCTCCTTCAATCGATCCTTCACCTAAAAGCAGAGAAATTCAAAAAATGTCCACATGAAACATTTGCAGGAAATACAAATATTAAAAGAGACTACTTGGAAAAAAAGTGCAGCCTAAGAAGGGACATAACATATATAAGTTATACCAAAACTGAAAGTTATGTGCCAATGATAAACAAATGGAAGGTTAAAGCTCCCATCCACATGCCATGCAAAACATACAAAAGATGCAGTCAAATGCATGAACATCAATTAAAGAAACTTATTACTATTTACATGAAAATTTTTTCTCTATTTTGAATTTTGAAGTTGGAGATTCTTCCACAAAAGCAGCTTAATGTTAGTTTCATAACAAAATAAAGAAATGCCATGATCTTGCCTTGTTGAGAGGATGGAGATGTCCACACTCAGCTGGTGGACCTTTGGCACTGAAGTTATATTCTTTAAACTCTAAATCTTTCCAATCACCCCTAAAACCAGATGAATTTGTCAACAAATCAACTTTATGTGCAATAAGCAATCCAGCAACTGGACAGCACATAGAAAAAAGGTTAAAATCATGTGAATCTTCTTTCAAAAAAATAACATCCAAAATTGTAGTGGCTCAAGTTGTCCAAATCACTGATAAAAAAAATAATGCAATAATCATTTTCCTAAACATTCATACTACATTCCACCAATTGGGAGCCTAAAAAAAAAAGTTCCAACTTCTCTGTTGTGGAGAAGACCATTTGATAATGCACTTAATGCTTTCAGCTAAGCAGTAATCAAACATACACCTGTAGATTGGCCAATTAAGACAGAAGAATTTCTTAGTGAAAATTCTCATGGTCATTAAAAGCATGGCTAAAGGAATTCTGTAGCACATGTGTAGATCAAAGCTAACAACTAGGTGGAAATTGATTGAACATGAATATTTTCTACAATTGTACCTCTGCAGATTTTCTCGGGTCAAATCAGTTGCTGCTTTCTTTCTTGGAGCATAATTAGGACCCTTTCTCACAGAATACCCCTTCCATGTCCTAAGCCACAGACATTAAATGCAAAATATCAGCAGCATTTATTTAAAATGGATTTGTCTGAACTACACCAATAGAAAGAAATTCAATAAATAACAAGCAAACTAAAGTCACAAAGGAGTATTACTGCAAAGTGATAAGCTTTCTTGCTTTGAGAGAATTGATATCATCTTTTCCAACAACCTGTTATCACAAATAATAATTGCTATATATTACAAGACAGAAGCATGGAAAAAAGTACATGTATAGGATTGAGATCTATGAGAGTCAGTAAATCCTTGTCATGTTGTATGCTTAAAAGCACACCAGTAGTCAAAATAGCCAAACTCAACAATGCAACTAGTACATTACACAATTACCCACCTTGTCATCTTGTATGCTTAAAAGCAAATCCTTGACTTTGTCTTCCACATGTTGAACCTACAAAAATGAAAAAGGCTATTAGAAATAGTGAATAGCAAAAATATTTGCTATTACAATGGTAATAAATTATATTAAGGAAGAAAGACAGCAAGCTAATACCAATTTCCAACCAAAACAGAGCTTATTAGGCATATCAGAATTTTTTTTTTTTGCCTTGAAAAAACAAATTCAAGAAATTTTCATACCTTCCTAGATACTTGCTTTCCCATTTCCACCCACTTATTCTTTCCAGCCTGTGAGCACCCAATTTTGAAGACTGAAGGATCAAGCTCTTTCTGCATCAATAAATAAATTCAAAACAACACATTTTAGAAAATAGCAATTACTTTGCACCACTTACCAAGTGCAAAAGATATTGGGGAAAAGGATAAAAAAAATACTTAAATGCTACTAAAGTAAGAAGCATTTACTGAAAACTTAATACAGTTTCTAGTACACTTGCAAACATGTTTGACAATCATTATACTGAAACCCAAGTATCGCCACCACGAACCCAAGTAACAAAAAAAGGGGGGGGGGGGGGGGAACTCAAAATAAGTTGCAGTAACCTGTAACTCGTCTTTAGAGATGCTACCCTCTGGCGGCACGGCCAAGAACAGTTGCACTTCGGGTGATCCTTCGGTGGCATATTTCTTACCCTCGTCAGTAAGCACCCATGTCTCCTTCTTGATGTCCTGCGATGTAAATTGAAGCCACACAAGTCAATCTAGAATTAATTGTCAGATAAAAAAAACAAAAAGAGGGCAAATAAAACCCACAATTCAAATGCAAGCTAGTAATCCAACCATGCCAACCGGCATACACCAAAGCTCCATGAAAGGTAAATTGCATAATGCACCAACAGAACCTTGTGCACCGATGGTCAAGAAAGAGAACTACGATGACTTCACGCAGTCACAGAGAGAGAGAGAGAGAGAGAGAGAGAGAGAGAGAGAGAGAGAGAGAGAGAGAGAGAGAGAGAGAGAGAGAGAGGAGGAGAGAGCAAAAAGGAGTACCTCGGCATCGATGTAACGGAATCCGTGGAGGCTTTTGACGACATTAACGATCTCGTTGTGATCAAGACTGCGTTCGGAGGCGAATTGGCCAGAATTGGAGATTTCGTCGTGGTTTTCCAGGAAGCTTAGAATCGCCTCCTCCGCCATTATCTCGGCTATTCTCTGCTCGTCCTACAAGCTTCAGCCACAAACGTGAATTGAGACCACACCCATTTCCCTCTTGCCAGCGCAGTGTTGGTGGAGGAAGAAGGCAAAGACAGAGCTAGGGCAAGTGAAAGCGGACCGGGCTCTGGGCTTGTTATGTTTTCTTTTGGGCTGTTGTTGTATACTACTTTCGCATGGAAATTCCAACAAGCCCAGAGGCCCAGGGCAGACTACTGTACAACCTGGTTGGTCGAAATGACAATATAAAGAACGAAAGTAGTCCGGCCTCACAAAACCTCCGGCTATCCATCCAATGGAAAGGTCGTGAGGCGACCAGATCAATCATTAGGAAGTGGAAAAACTATGTGAAAGTTTAATCTATACTTTTCAACTGGCAACGGGCAAGCAGAACCATGAAGCTCATTAGCAACAGTCAATACCGTGAAGAAAATGGTTGTACGCTGCTCTTTTTACATTATCAAAATTCAGAAGTCCACATGGCCAACATACCGTAGCAACAGCATTTCAAACAGGATTGACGCAGATAAGTTTTCTTGTCAAACAAACAAATCCTACAAACAGAGCCCTTGTACTAGGGATTCCTTGTCCGTCTCTTTAATATTATATAAGGGATATGGGGAAAAAGCAAAGATTGACAAGAAACAAACACCCAATCAAAAGATCTTTGGGGTACAAATATCTGTAAGACCAACATCGAGATCTTTTTATTTCTCATGTGAAAAACTGATTGTCAGATGGGGCCAAAATACATCAGCGATAGAGGCTCTCGGATCTGAGGTTCTCTGCTATCTCAGTTTCCCAACGATCTCCATTCTCAAGTAGTTTCTCTTTGTCATACAGAAGCTCCTGCAAAGAGCATAGGTATTAACAATGACATCTAATCAATGTCAAATTAGTAGGCTAGAAATAAAAGGTATGTTGTTAACCTCATGAGTCTCCGTTGCAAATTCAAAGTTGGGTCCTTCAACAATAGCATCAACAGGGCACGCCTCTTGGCAAAACCCACAGTAAATGCATTTTGTCATGTCAATGTCATACCTGTAAAATCAAGACCTGTGTATGAGTGTGTGGGTGCAAAAGAGAGAGAGAGAGAGAGAGAGGGATAGCGCGAGAGAGAGAGAGAGAGGGAGAGAGGGAGATGGATACAAGAAAACTAAAAGAAGAACCATAAAACATAGCTAAACTCCAACCTAGTTGTCCTACGGCTTCCATCTTCCCGTTCCTCAGCCTCTATTGTGATTGCTTGAGCAGGACATACCTGGCAAACAAGACAATCTCACGAGAGAAGCACCATGCAGCTGTATGTTTTAACAATTCATGCACTAGTGAAGAAAGCAGTCATTTCTTTTAGCATATCAAGTAGGGGGAACTACAAAAGAGCAGTAACACAAATAACTCAATTGCTGCCATTCCAGAAATCAAGTCTGAGAAGTGTTCTAACGAGGAAATATAGCCCATCAGCTCATACATAAGGAGATCCTGTGATTTTCTCTGTACTAGAAATGAGAAGACTCAGTTTGAAGATACAGGGGTTCCAACTATTTATTTTATGCCACCCATTCAGGATTCACACTCATCACAAGATAAAGCAGGAAACTTGGGATTTCACTACTCAGAAAGGGACAAACAGTATTTTCTTTTTCCTTTTTAAAACATCAAGAGATCGTTTAAAATACATCAAGCACATGCCATGAAAACTTAATGTCATGCATTCTAGCGCCATTTAATTTGTGGCAGCAAACAAAACTATGTGGAGGTGGATAGGTTTCTGAACTCCAATTCCAACTTAAGCGCCAGACCTGAGGCATTATTAACTTGTCTATCCTACATTTGAATGCTTTATTTATCAGAAACAATGCTTCTTCAAATATTATCAACATAAATGAATTCAACTTTAACAGGTCAATAAAAGATGAACTCTTACAGCTTCACAGAGTTTGCAGGCAATGCAACGTTCTTCTCCTGTTGGATATCGCCTGAGGGCATGCTCACCGCGAAATCGGGGACTCAAAGGACCCTTCTCAAAAGGGTAGTTGATCTGAAAAACAAAAAGGATAGTTGTGACATCATGTCCCACCATTATCAAGAGAGCAGTCCAGAGTGCATATTTGTAACACTTACAGTGACTTTCTTTTCAAAGAAATATTTGAGAGTCAACATCAATCCACGAACCATTTCAGTGAGAAACAGTGTATTTATACTTCGTTCAAAAACTGCAATTGTGCAAATTATAAAAAATTGCTCATAGAAAAAAGTGAAAATTTTAGTTAAACCCAGTTCTAGGGACAAAATTCCAAACTGATGTATTACCTGAACTCCAGTCCTTTGAAATCTCCTTTGTAAGCTGCTCACTTTCTTCATCATCTGCATTTATCAGGCAAAGGAAAATAACATGAACCATAAAAAAATGAAATACAGGACCAAAGATACATCCTTGAACCTAGTAAAATTGCAACAAAATTGGTGGTAGACAGTAATTACTACTTCCAGGTAGGCTAACGTAATCAGGAATATTCCCAGAACATACAATTCAAGTTAAAATCCCATACATTTGCCAAGATAAAGTTGGGACATGCAACACATGCTCATTTGTAAGCACATTTGTGTGTATGGGATATGCGTACCGCACAAATCCACAGATGTTTGTTTGTGGGTGCAAGTATGCGTCTGTGCAAGGGAATGATATATGGGGAGGAAGGACAAGATCATAGCCGAATTTGAACAAGATGCAGATAGCAAGAAAAGACCTTTTTTGGTGGAGTAGAAATGTGCACTAGGGCGCAGCAGAAAATGGTTCGACCCCTGCAACACCTGGCCTGATACAGCCTATAAACCAACACAAGATGAAAAAAAGAATCACACAATGAAACATTCAGACATTAATGAAGTGTATAGAATACAGATCAAGACAATCCTGAAAATAAAAAAATAAATAAATAAACAGAAACATTCTTGGACCGTACAAAGAGGATTATAATGGCAATTGTGATAAATAATTCAATAACAGACGAACATCCTTGATACATAAATTTGAACTCAGCAACAAGATTTTAAAGTTTCGTATCAGCCCCAAAACTGACAATTGTTCAATAAAGTATTAAAAGAAAAAACCCTAAATCTGCAGTATCTCTTGGGCAATATGAAAAACAACAAGCGAACTCAATTGCTGATTATTATCATAGCCCTAGTACATTTTGCCTATATCAATTAGTCTTAAAGACCCAATTTACCGGATGATAATAGTAGCCAAAATTTAATTCACGGCCGGAAAGAATAAAACCCACCAAGAAAACAAACAATTACAAAGTGAAAGAAAGAAGAAAAGAGAAGGCTTTCTAGAAAGATGGGAAGGAGAAAAGAGATTCTCACGAGCTGACGAGCACGAAGAGCGGAGGCGGTCTTGCGAGCTAAGATCGCTGCCATTCTTCTTGTTCTGTATTAATGCCACTCTTCTTTTTCTCCTTCCTATTTTTCGCGTGAGATTTAAGAATGAGAAAAGCTATCGGGGCATCAGGATCGAGCCGTTAAAATCATTTTCGTTTCTTTTTCTCATTTTACTTTTTTTTATATAATTTTTTTAGGTCTGTTCATTTATCATGTGAGATTTACATTTGTCTATTTACTCCTAAAAATAGATATATTTTTTTATTTCTAAAGTCAGCTAAAAAAAAGATATATTTTCTAAAAAAGTCTAGACCATGTTAGTAACGAACGAAATTTTTAATTTTTAATTTTTTTATTTAAACCTTTAAAGTATTTATGAAATTTAATTATATTCAAAATGACTAGTTATCAATTTTTTTTAAAAAAATCAAACTAGGAGGTGCAATTTACAAATTTTAGGAATTTTTGTAAAATACTAACATTTATAAAAACATTTAATTACATTAATTTTACTTCTTTAATCTTCCCAGTTTCCATTGTATTTTAAGGTTCTACTTCATACAAATTTTAGAAATTTTATGAATAAAATTTTTTAAAAATAATGACCAAGAAAAAGAATTACAAAAATTTCAGCAAAGCGCAAGAACGAACCAATAATAGTCATAATCATAAAAGCGGTGCGTTTAGGTATTTTGATGGGGTGGCCGGTGGGACGTCAAACGACGACATTTTGCTGCGTAGATTCCTATAGGGTTTAAGCGGTTTAAGCTCGCTGCTTTCCTCACTGGACATAAAAATGGCGTCGTTTTGTCGTTTCGATCCAAAACCGTCGCGCTAAGAACTCGCTAAGCTGAAATGATGGTTACCAACAAAGGGTGAGTAACAAGTCTTCGCACCGACTATATGTCATATATGAATCCTATTTTGAGAAGTCTTAAGGAGAATATTTTAAGAAAAAAAAAAAAAGAGGTTGTTAACTTCTAAACAAAAGAATCATTGTAAGTAAATTAAGCGCGTTAAGAAAAAGCCCAGACAGGCAAGAAGGGAAGAAAGAAAAACAAACAAATTAAAACACCGCTACTCTCCATTAGTTCTACGTACACCTTGGAATCGTAGAATTGCGCACATCTCTTCTACAGTAACATCAGCCCATTGATTCTGTACATTTATTTCATGGATAAGATCTGAAAAATATCTGGGAAAGGGGACCCCACCTCCCAATAGAATCATGGCCCCAAGGCCACAAATTGTAAAAGCAACTCCACCCAACGTTAGTTTGGGTTTGGTCCTTTTCTCCCCACTTGGACCTAAAAATAAATCATTAGGAAGGCAAACCCAGTTGTGTTTTGCAAAAATTTAAGAACCGTCGTCGCTTATTTTTCACGATTGCCAAAAATCAGGTTAAATTACGCGTTTCCATTTGTAATTTGTGGACTTGGTTTGTTCCTAGCGGCATTTTATTTGACGAGTTTGTTGTCTTTTGCATATAGAAAGCTCTGTTTGTGTAATGCTTGAGGGGACGCACCTCCCAAACGGAGGCCTCAAATTCGAACACATAGGATTGTGGAGGCCCCAGAGAGAGACGCAGGTATTGGTTATTAGAAATAGACAGTTGTGGCGAGTTTCTTTTCTTGCTCTTTTTATTTTGGCATCAAACAATCTTTTTGATTTTTCGTTTTGGTTGTTTTATTAGGAGATTTTGTCTGTTTATATGACGTGCATGTGTTTTGTATCCGAATCTGAAGGTTTTCTCTTTCTTTTTTTTTTTTTTTCGGTTTTCTTACCAGTTATCACATTGGCGGTGGTCTAATCTTCAGTGAAATCGTGTTTCTGCTCTAGTCCTGTCGCGAGGCTGGTGTGCTTTCTCTGTTAGATTCCCCTGATAAATGCTTTCTTTATTTGATTTTAACACCTCATTTGACTGCCATTCCAGTTCTGTTTGTGAGTTTGATAGATGAAAACTAGGTGTAAACCATTTTGGTTCAAATTTAGCTGTCAGTATTTCCTTTTCCAGTCTTTGGGACCGTTATTTACTAGGCTTCAACAATAATATTTTTGGACTTATTCTTCTTCTTCTTCTTCTTCTTTGAGTTTTCACTTGGGGAGAGTGGGGTGGATGGGTGTGTTCTCTCCAGTTTGCTCTCTCATCCTCTTATGTTTTTGTTTCTGCTTCTGATATAATAGTTGTTTTTATTCCAAAATAGAATGTCATTCTGTCTTTCATTTTCCATGTAGGTACTGTGTTCAACCTTTTTGCTCAAGTGGTTGAATTGAACTCTCTCCCGCGCTCTAAATCTAATCAGCAGCTTTGCTGGCTTGCTGTTGTATCTTAGGTTGCCTGAATGGTGTGGGATTCATTTCGTTAACCTGGCCGCAGGTTATTTGTATGCATATTGAGTTTAACTGGAATGGATGTCATTGAGGAGTCGTGTTGAAAGGACCTTGTTGAGGATAAAGATTAACTTCTTTATGGTCATGCAGAACTGTTACAAAACACACAATGGAAGTGGGTCGATGGATAATGGCCATGTAGTTTTGAGGCACGCTCGTCACCATGCCAGCAATAAGTCATCGTTACCTTGGCTTGATTTAAAGGTTTTCTACATTCGATTCAGCAAATGTGAGATCGATGAGTCGACTTTGGACTACCTTACAGTAAATCACACTGCATTATATCCTGATGCCCTTCTTGAAGTCAATGGTGTTAGAACAAGCATCAATTCTGATGGGGCATTGACTTTTCTCAGAAGGGATAGACTGGACAAGAAATCTGAAGAAGCTACATTTGTTAGCACTGACAGTATAAGGATGACTGGCAGTGTGAAGTTTGAGGTTTTTCATAAGGATGTTCTTGTCCTATCAGGGATTCTGGAGTTGTGGAACAGTAATGGTTCATTTGGAGAATCTAGAACCAATAGCCAGAGATGGAGCATGCATTGTGAATCAGATATGACCTTTGGCACTGGGTTCCTGAGGGCAAAACAATTTATGGTTCCCCACTTAGCTTCGCCCACAATTGAGGTTTATGTTGCTGGTTCCTTCTCTGGGTCCCCAATTATCTTAACTGAGACTTTACAGCTTTGTTCTTGTAAAATGCAAATAAAGAAGGGTATGCTGAATTCTATACCAGAACACAAGGCATCTGAAAGCAGAGAGAATGTGCCTTATAGTCCTCCATTACAGGTATACCAATGCAACCTTGGAATTTCTGTCAGCGTTGCTGTTTGATTTGTTTATAGCTAGCATCGCAAATAGGCATTCTAATTTGGATTGTTTAACAACTGATTCCGGAACTTATTTAATATAAACTTGATGCTCTCTCTCGAAAACTAGCTAAAAAGCATCTTTGTTTTCTCTATTACACTGCAGTTACTAGAGCATCCAATTCTCAGGCCAGAAAATGGAGAGTACGATGACCTGTGTGCGGGGATGGAATGTTTAGTATGTGAAGATCGGGAGCTCTCGTGGTTCAAAGCTGGCATTAGGGTGGGTGTTGGTATTGGCCTAAGTATTTGTCTGGGAATTGGGATAGGTGTGGGCTTGCTGGTCAAGACCTACCAAGGCACTACCAGCAACTTTAGAAGGCGACTTCTGTAGTTACACTTTCCCTCACCTGCCATTGTAGCATGATGCCTTCTACTTGTCTAGTCCTATTCGTCTGGAAGCTAACTCAGTGGGTCTCTAACGACGTTTGGTTGTGAATAAGGTGTCAGATTGTTGCAATTAACTCCAAAATGGCTTCCAGCATTCATTAGTTTTCCAGGCAGGAAATGGAATAAAACGGTGTCTGTTACCTTGTGTAATTTATCATTGGACATGTCGTCCTTCTTTCTTCATGTGTTTAGAGTACAGTGAGTTTCCATTTTTGCTCTTGCTGAAAACGTGTAACCAGAGATGAAATTTTGGTGATTAGAAAAGATTTTCGTTATTTTGCACGATGATCATTTCAGATTTCAGTCTCATTGTAGTTGAGATTGTAGCTTCACGGAGTCTTACCCACACAAGATTCGGAGTTTCCGTTTGAGACCTCGGAAAAGGGATCTGAACATAGCTCTTCAATTGTGTCCAGTTAGTATTATAATAATAATAATAATAATAATTTCAACTAGAATTTGAGTCTTACCCGATGTAGGGGAGTGCGCCCTCAAAATCACCTGAAAAAACTGATTAAAAAAAAAAAAGTCCCAATTGACTCGAGAGCTAACATAAGAATACTTTCACCATACAAGAAAAAAGATACGGTATAACTCACCAACGAGTCAACAATATGAGTGAGCTTGGTTTAAAGGAAAAGGATACAGGAGGCCACCGCGGGGCAAGTGAAAATCCGCTGCTCGCGCGGAATGGACCGTGTGGGTCCCATTCATTGGTTCGCTCCAACGGCTCTTTTTTTTTTTTTTTTTCAAATTCTCCGCTCCCTCAATTTTTTCCCCGGTCAACCGTATATTCTATTAGGTAATCTGGTAAATATCCAAAACTCTATGACCTTTCCAGTCTTTTCATCGACTCTCGAATCCCATTAAAAACCCACGCCTCCCTTCCAAATCATTCCCCTCAAAAAAAATTTTCCTCTCTCCTCATCTCTCTCTCATAATACACCCACAGTATATGGTCATCGCCTCCCTCTTCACGGGCCCCGGCTCTCCACACTACTTTCAAGCCTTGCATTCTTCTGAAGGCCCAGCGGAGGAGGATATGATGCCTGTAATTGAAAATTCGGTTGGGGTTTTCAGACAGAGCTGCGGTTCTCGAGTCAAGAAAGGGGTTAATGGTTAGTTCTTGGAGGGCTACTTTAGCGTTTGGTTTCAGAAGACGATGCTAATAAAATGGTGATCTTGGGGTTTTCAGACAGAGCTGCGGTTCTCGAGTCAAGAAAGGGGTTAATGGTTAGTTCTTGGAGGGCTACTTTAGCGTTTGGTTTCAGAAGACGATGCTAATAAAATGGTGATCTCTCGATTTCTTTTTTTTGTTTGACCTTTTTTCTTGTTGCTGAAAATTAAAAAAAAAAAACAACAACAAGACTAATGGTGATTTCTCTCTGGGCATCGTCCTCCTTTCTTGATATTATTATTTTAAACGCCCTCATTTGCTCTCTCGTCTGTGTAATCCTTTTTCTTTCTTTGTTGTTTTGAGGGCTTGCCTGTTGGTGCCAAGAAAATGGTGATTTCTTGATTTCATATTTCTCTTTCTCTTTTCCCTCCTTTTGCTCAAATGATGTTTGGGCTAAGAACTAGGCAGTCCTTAATTTGCCGAAAGTAGTTACTTTCCTGGAAAATTACTGGATGATGTAAATGGATTAGAAGAGTGCGCTTGGGTGGGACCTCCGTTAATGTGGGAGCACTTTGTGACGAAGTGGACCTGGGACTTATAGACGTGGTCGGCTTTAGCATAGATTGCCCACGCTGGGAAAGATTGTGGAGGCGTCCCTAGCTTTAAAAGGGCGTCCCTAGTACATAAGGCTTTTACACCTGTAGGGTCTAGGCAAGGTTCAGATGTACACAACTTTTCCATTATTGTTTTACAAGGAAGTTGTTTCTGTGACTCCTATGAATTCCATATCACAATGGAATAACCTTTCTGTTATACTAAGGCTCGTCCTTCTCAATGGTATCAATAGTATGATAGCATTCAATTTTTAATCTATTTAGCATTTAATATCAGCTTTGCTTTTCTCATTTAAGGTATGAGCATGCCTATTGCACATGTGGAAGAAAGTTGGCAAACGGCTGAGTTCTACAACAACAAGGTACTTTAGGCATTTACTGGGATGCAGAATCTCATTTTTCAGAAATGCCATGTGCTATAGCAGCAATTGTCATTACTTTTCAGGATCAGTGAATTAAGGAATAGGAAGACTGCCATGGCAGCTATATTGATTCAATAATATCACTTCAAAACCTTATTTATCTGGTTATATGATGTCGCTGGTCTGCTTTTTGATGATTTATTCCTCCTTTCCCCAAATGGTGCGTTTTCACGAACATGTCTTAGCTGGCAAAAAATTTATGATTGATTCATTTTTCTTTTTAACGTTGTTAGTTTGCATTGTGAAATTCAGATTCTTGTGGAGTACAAAAGCAAGGGCCCAAATCATGTTGACTGGGCCAAAGCTGTGAAGGAGCTGTATGTACCAGGTTTGAGGGATTATGTTAAGAGTCATTATCCCCTGGGCCCAGTGTGGAGTGCTACTTGAAGAGCAGTGACTGATGCTCCTTCTAAAGGTCAAGTATCTGGTGCTCCTGCTCCTCCACCTGCTTCTCTCTTCAGTTCTGAATCTTGTCAGTCTTCATCATCAAAGCCAAAAGATGGAATGACTGCCGTTTTCCAAGAAATGAATTCAGGAAAGTCTGTGACTGCAGGTATGCCAGTTCTTTTCACTCTCCCTCCCCTTTCTCTTTTAACCAAGAAAAAATAAAAAAGAAATGAAGGAGGGTATACCGACATGTTACTTTATTGTCCTCCTCCCTAGGTCTTAGAAAGGTAACAGATGACATGAAGACAAAGAACCGTGCAGACAGGACTGGTGTGGTTAGTGCTGGAGAAAAAGAAGTTCGTACTGGTTCAGCTGCTTTCTCCAAGGCAGGGCAACCAAAGCTAGAACTTAAGATGGGTTGCAAGTGAGTATCTACATGTTTATACCTTGGTTTAGCTTGTTGAGTCATGTGTGATGTTGCTGCAGCATGTGGATTTTTGATTCTCTGTTTTGTGCAATCTTTCTGGCAGGTGGGTGGGTTGTTGAATATCAAACTGGTAGAAAGAATTTAGTAATCGATGACTGTGATGCAAGACAGTCAGTGTATGTTTTTGGATGCAAAGATTCCGTTTTGCAGATTCAAGGTAGCTTCTGCTTATTTGATAAGCATAATCATGACTAACATTACCAATGTAATAAGTCAAAGGCAGACACAAATCTTTGCCATCAACCTACAATGTTATGAGAGCCTGTTTTGTTTGTAATAATGTGCAGGGAAAGTCAATAATGTAACGATTGACAAATGCACCAAGATGGGAATTGCATTCATGGTTAGTGTGGAACACCTGATAGAATAAACATAAATTTGTTTTATTGTACTACTAGGACTATTTTTTAAGGTTGAAGATTAATTCTACACTCTTGACCTGGACCAGGATGTTGTGGCTGCTTTATGAGATGGTCAATTGCAGTGGTGTTGACGTGCAATGTCAGGTATCTTTTATTTGTTTACTATCATACAAAAGATCCTTAAATATTTCTGTGGTGTTAAATCAATTTAAATAGTGTGTGTTCAATCATATGGATTTCAATGTCTTGGGGCATTTGAAGTAACATTTGCCAACATTTTCCCTCATTGTAGGGTTCTGCTCCAACAATTTCGGTGGACAACACTTCTGGCTGCCAGATATATCTGGGCAAAGATTCTTTGGAGACAACTATAACAACAGCCAAATCAAGTGAGATCAATGTAATGGTTCCTGATGCGGATGCTAATGGTGACTGGGCAACAGACTTGTCTTATTTTGTCAAGGTTCCAAGATTTTTCACATTTTTGTTATTCACTCTGCTTGTATTTCTCAATCTCATTGATAGAAGCCCGCCATGGGAGCATGTTATTGTTGGATTGTTGTACCATTACATTACACGTTTGACTCGTACAATTGACAAATTGCGCATCCATTCACCTAGCATGTCCGAAGATGGAGAGGAATGCGAATGCAAATAAAACGAAGATGCTCGTCCAGGATAATTTCTGAAGTTGAGGAGTTCGGGCTGTTGAACCATTTATGCGGGTGGACTATACCCAAAGACTCCAATGTACGCCCGTTGTCTCCCAAAGCGTGATGAAAAAAATTGAGGTCATTGTTGTGCTCGTAAGGTCCAAAAGTAGGGAGAGCATAATCTCGTAATCTACGTGTCATTTAGTTGACTCATGTATGAAGATAAATTAAATTAGTTGATTCATGCGTAAGGATAAATTAAAAAAAATTTAATTGATTCAGAGATAAATTAAGTAAATTTTAAAGTATTTAAATGAATAAATTTAAAATAATAATAGATAAGTAAAAGATTATGAATGTTGAAGAAATTATAGATATAAGAGTATTTTCTAATAGAGAAAATTTTATTCAATTAAGGCAGATGTTATATAATTAAAAAAAAGGAGATATTTATATTTATTTTACTTTTTTTAAGGTATAATTATAATTTGTTGTTCTATATATATATATATATATATATATTTATTTATTTATTTATTTGTTTATTTTGAAAAGCTTTTAGGTACAAAGATTTAGGCTAGCTTGATAAGTCTTGTGAAATAGTGCACTTGAGCACACCGTGATAATTTGCTTATTGCTTAACTAGACATCTTGCCTGCGCATTCTGTCTCGTGAGTGTTGTCAGCAACAGACTAGCTTTATAGATCGAACAACTCATGTAGCAAGCAACCTTGTTCGAAAATATCTCTTTATTGTACGTAATGGTCCAACATGGATTTTATTGCGTTGAGATGTCCCAGAGCGAAGAGATCTAAAATACTAGAATTAAGAAATGAAAATGGTGAGAAGGTGAGACCATGTTAATATTATTTAAAAAAAGCAAGCGCTAAAGAAAATCCGTTGTCGTCCAGAGGTAAGGATGCCTGGCTTTCACCCAGGAGACCCGGGTTCGATTCCCGGCAACGGAATAGAGCTTTTTATTAACTTTTCTGCTGCCTTCATGACACTCGTCATGCAGCGTTTTAGCCTTTTGGCAGAGGGGTTGGTGGTTCTCATGGTGAAAGATGTCTAAACGAGCTGACATTTTTCAGCAGCTCGATCGGTTTTCCTTCCAAGCCCACCCGTGCTGGGCTTCATTTGCTACCTACTAACCTGAGTAATTTTACTTGCGTTCCCGATAATTCTCTAGCAGAAAAAAAAAAAAAAAAAAAAAAAGAAGAAGAAGCAGATAATTATGAAGTTAATCTACGCTTGACAGCCGCATAATTATGTCTTTTTTAACAAAAACAACGACTATGAATGTATGTTGCATAAAATAATTATATTTATATATAATATAATTATTTTTTATGTTAATTTGTGTCTTTGAAAATTTTTTCTCCCGCAAGATTTCGCCGAAACAGATTTTTTTTATTCCAATCCGGTCAGTCATTTTTTGTGTTTGTTTTTTTTTTTTTTTAAATTGATGGGTTGCACTATCTTTTATATATATATATCAATATGGAACTTGATCTATTGTGGGACCAGATCCAGTACGCTATAAAATGTGGACGCAAGGGGATGAGCAGTCAACCTGGTCTCACACTCTTTCTCTGTCTGTCTCTCTATAGACTTACCAGAGCAAGTGGGAAGTTAGCATGAGCGCCACCGTTACCATAGGCCACCACAACCGTCTCTCTTATGCTCTTTCTCTGCACAGTAAATAGTGAGCAGTAAATATTCTTTTCCTCTCCTACTCCTTCGTGGAAATGGGATTCGCTCTAGCCTTCGAGTGGATATTTTTATGATCGTCGGAGGGCACCAAATCGAGCGAGGTCGTTGGTCGAAAATGGCTTTCTCTTAGTTCGATTGTTGAAGAAAGGATAATCAAATAAAAGGAAAACGAAAAAAAATGTCGGTTGCGGAGCTGAAGGAGCGTCATGCGGCGGCAACTGAGACGGCCAACAATCTCCGAGAACGTTTGAAGCAGAGGCGTCTTCTCTTGCTTGATACCGACGGTACTCAACTATCGCTTATATTTTAACAATTTAAATTGATCGATTCTTCTTTTGTTTCTGTTTTTGTTTTTGTTGTTTTTTGGTTAATTTTTGTTTTCATTCTTAGAATTTTTTTTTGGTTTTTTCTAAAATTAGAAAAAAAAATAATAGCCTTTTGGGGGCAGATAGATCTCACCTTATAGGGAATATTTTGGCAGTTGCTGGATATGCTAGGGCGCAGGGGAGGGCTCCGGTGAACTTCGGGCCCACCGATCTTGTATGTTGCCGCACACTCCAGGGACACACCGGCAAGGTGCTTATTTTTTCTTTTTTCTTGAGTTCCATTTGTGGAAATTAAAGAAGTATTATAGTTTGGGCATGTGGTTTTGCAAACAAACAGCTTGGAAATTTTGATGATATTGGCAAATAGGTTTTGATGCCCAAATATCGACGAAACCAAAAAAAAAAAAAAAAAACTCTGCAATATTTGAGAAAATCCCATAATTTTGTGATGGATTTGTAATCTTTCCTGAAAATTCAGGTTTATTCACTGGATTGGAGTCCTGAAAAGAATAGAATAGTCAGTGCATCCCAAGATGGACGGTTGATTGTTTGGAATGCTCAGTCAAGCCAAAAAACTCATGCTATAAAGCTTCCTTGTGCATGGGTCATGACATGTGCCTTCTCTCCTAATCTTCAATCTGTTGCTTGTGGTGGTCTTGACAGCATTTGCACCATTTTCAATCTCAATTCGCCTACTGATAAGGATGGAAATCTGCCGGTAACAAGAATGCTTAGTGGACATAAGGGCTATGTTTCTTGCTGTCAGTATGTTCCAGATGAGGACACTCACTTGGTTACAAGCTCCGGTGATCAGACTTGTGTTTTATGGGATGTTACTACAGGTCTTAGAACTTCTATGTTTGGTGGAGAGTTTCAGTCAGGGCACACTGCTGATGTACTGAGGTATGCTAAGTGATTCTCAACTTGTCCTCAGATTTCATTAATTCATTATCTTTTTCTTTCTTTCTTTCTTTCTTTCTTTCTTTTTGACAATTATAGTGGAATTTCATGTGACATGCAATATCTCATTGGTTTCTGTTACTTTTGATGAGGATATGATGGATTATATGACCATCAGACCTTTCATCTACCAGTATGATTACCCCCAACTCCATTCTGACCATAGAGAAGAAATGAAGGTTGAAAAAAAAAAAAGAAAATTTTAGCAGCTTGTAAATTTGACACTCCACTTTCTCTCTGACATTTTCAGTTAGCACACCGATGGAAAACTTAAATTGTACGACAAGCACAGACACCCATGTATCCAATGAATCCATACTAATATCTAGATTACCTAGATCATAAGCAATATAGAAGTTATTCAAGACAGTACAGCATGTAATTCTTGTCAGAAAAGCTGCTGTCTTCAGGGATTGTTTCACTGTGTTCTCATAATCTGCTTTTCAGTGTCTCAATTAATGGATCAAACTCGAGAATATTTGTGTCTGGCTCATGTGATGCAACTGCCCGGTTGTGGGATACTCGTGTTGCCAGTCGAGCTGTGCGCACTTTTCATGGGCATGAGGGAGATGTTGATACCGTGAAATTCTTTCCAGATGGCAATAGATTTGGAACTGGCTCGTATGATGGAACTTGTAGATTATTTGACATTAGAACTGGGCACCAACTCCAAGTTTACTCCCAACAGAATGGTGACAGCGAAACCCCACATGTAACCTCTATTGCATTCTCCATATCCGGAAGACTTCTCTTTGCTGCATATTCAAATGGTGATTGTTTTATATGGGACACTTTGTTAGCAAAGGTAAACTCCTGCGCTCTAAGTTGAGCAGACTATCCAACATCCATAAAATCGGAAGGAAGAAGCGTTCTTTCCTATGGGCCCCTATTTAATCACCAATACTGGTAGTATAGAAAGAGAAACAAAACTGTAATAGCCACCTCAGTGTGGTCTCCCTGAGGGTAGACTCGTATGATATGTCGCATGAAGTATCTGAATAGCCTCTCTTCTAAAATGAAGCAAATCAGTGGTTGATGTGCTTACATCTTCCTCCTTTGAACCTTAACATGATCCTGGTGAACCCTATTTTCATTAATTTTATTCAATACTTATTCCAGTTAATGTGTGGGCGTAACAAACTCAGTTTCCTCGCATATTTTGGCTTGCCATCAGTTTACATCCACTAAATCTAATGTATTACTTTTTGTTTTCCCTTTTCCTTTGTCAGGTTGTACTGAACTTGAGATCTCTACAGAACTCCCATGAAGGGCGGATCAATTGTTTGGGCTTATCAGCTGATGGAAGTGCTTTGTGTACAGGAAGTTCGGATACAAACCTAAAGGTTAGGCTTCAAACAGAATATGCTGTCTTGCTTACCTTTGGCACCTAGTGGTTGGTCTTTTAGCTGACGTGTTAAATATGGCCTTCATTCTGCTACAGTTTGATGTGCATTTCTTCCATGCGAAAATTAGCCCCAACCAACCAACTCAAGTTTAACCCTTGCATCTCTCCCTCTCTCTCTCTCTCTCTCTCTCTCTCTCTCTGAGATCCTGCTACAATTTGATGCACCGTTTGTTCGTGCAAGAATTAATCGCAACTTTTATTGTTTTCCAAACAAACAAAAATTTAACTCTCTCTCTCTCTCTCTCTCCATCCTACAGATTTGGGCATTTGGAGGACATAGGAGGGTGATTTGAGGATGATCCAAGGGGTTGTCTTTCTGAGTCATGTCATCCAAGACAGATAGATTCGTTGCCTTCACACCTTCTTGTGCTTTCTTTGTAGATTTCTTTTGTCCTTTCTAATAGTTGATGTCATGACTATAATGATAAAAATGACCATGAAAAACTACATTCTTGTTTCATTGTTTGCAGCAATTCCCAATTTCTTTTAGCAAATTTCATTTTTCATTTTTCTTTTCCACGGCAGGGAAACCGTCGCATTAAAACTTGAGACTGGTAAAAATGACGAACATTTGTTTTGGACATGTATTATTTGGACATTTAATCCTTTCTCTTCAATTCCGTTCCAACTTGATTTCCATGGTTGTGGCTAGACGAAGTGTAATTAATGAATTAATAACTTGCAAGCCGTACGAGCTTTCTACAATGGTGCAAAATGGAATTTTACCATATAAACATGAGCATGCCCCGTCAGTTGGGTCATTGAGTCCGGGAAAGAATAAACTTACCCCTCTGCTAACTGATTTAAAGAAAAATGTCCCGAAAATTTTATTTCAATAAATTCGGAAAACCTGTACTTGAATATCTTAATTCCAACATAACACCAAATGCAAGCCAATAAGGGATAAAGAAAACAAAAATTCCTGCATTAGGCAGTATTGGCATGATACGATATACCCGGGTTCAAAGGATGATGCCAGAAACTCTACAATCCCTCGCTCGATCCCATCGCCGGAGCTAACGATTTCTTCTGTAACAAGCGCTCTGTATGTGCGCAGCTATGGGCCTTCAAGCTCATCCATGAATAAACAAAAATGTCTGAAGTAGGGGGAAAACAGAACCAAAAGATATCAATTAGCCGCTCGCTACAATTTCATGAATAGCATCACTAACGGATTCATCTCCAGATCTGACAGCCAGTTTCATTGCAACCTCCTTCGGGCCATCAATGCCAAACTGCAATCGCACAAGAACCTTCACATTGCCTATGTAAACACCAGAGAGTAGACACGTGTGGGACCTTGAATTGCTTGGGACGACCTCCGTTCCCTGAATAATTAAGACAGAAGGATGTCAAGAACTTGATACAAACAACAAACATCAAGCACAAGATAAATACCATCAGATTGCTAGGTAAAAGGAAGGAAAAATCTCAAATCAAATTCCTAGATTTAGTATGATGTGATCATTTTTGTGTTTTGCGGTTCTGCTCCCAAGGCAGTTGCCTTAAAAAGTAGTACTCTGTCACATGAGATCACTTTTCAGCTTGTTATTCTCGGTCTGTCATGCTTGAGAGCAAGGAAGAGATATCTTTTATATGAATTCTCCCATGTAGAGATGGCCTACACATAATTTGTTGATAGATAATTTTCAAGGATCAGCAAAGTTTGGGAAACTATTTGATGATCAACATCAAAGTTCAATTTTAATTTTTTTTTCTTTAATGCAGAACTTCAAGCTCTCAATATGTGATCCAATATCTCAATCCAACCTCTGAGTGATTTAGAATCTACTCTTGGGTCGTTGGACATTGAAAAAGTACTGTAACTAAATGATCATGCAGCAACGTAAGCTCGAGCTGACCTCACAGGGCTGCATGCCAAGAAGATTGATGACGACACTAACAGCTTCAGCTAAGCTCTCCCTTGGGCCAAGACCATATTCATCAACACGCTCAAAATCAGGTCCCATGCTTTCCCAAGCATTCCTGAAATTCGAAACTCCAACTTTTATCATGTAGTCTGCTGCAACAACTTCAAGGTCCTCCAGCTGGTATTCATCCTCAACACCATCTTCCTCTGCTTCACCAGTACTTGGATCAACCTGGCAAGATCACCAAAGATTAAAGAACTGAAATCACCTTACAATACGTTGCTTGCTGCCCAGGTACAGACTGCAACATTTTCTCTCATAAAAATATGATACAGTAAGTTTGGGCTAACATCACTTTTTGGTCAAATGACATTCAAAAGATCTATGAACGGATAATATATGAAATGCTAATTAATTCTCCTAATTAACACCCCCTTTCCCAGACAAAAGAAAATACAAACAACAGGAACTGGGAAGATAAAAATACCCAGGAAAAAAATAAAAGTACCTCTTTAACAATAAACCTCAACATGTTTGAGAACTTTCCAATAGTTGGGACTCCCTCTCGCTTTTCAAATGCAACAAAGGCTTGTCCAGGAGAATCATAAGGAAGAGATCTTAAAGGCTTGGATGCCACCTCAGAAAATTCTTCTGCTTCTGAAGCATCCACAATTACAGTAACCTGGTAGCATAGAAATTAAAAAATTTCCTAATAAGTTTTGAAAAGAAAAGGTAATTGTTTATTTTAATCCAAATATAGCATTACATTTTCCAGTAATTGCTCTGGAATTGTGTTGGTGCAGTTGTACTGGAACACAACATGGCTGCCAAAAATGTGCTTAACAACATTAACTGCATATTCAGTTTCTGCTTCTGTGAGCTCCACAGGAGCCGATGACTGTGAGGAAGAAACAAACATCATATTAGTAACTGGTATAGTAATGATCTATCAATGTAACATTCATAAAATGTGACAATTTAAGGCATGGAACCTTGAAAAGCTTCCCAAAGCTTGAAAACTCAGGAATGGAGGACAGAAGTCTTTCATATGCATCAACAGAAGATGGCGGGCCAGTTGGAGGAACACCAAGACCAGTAGGCTTTTTGCCTGGAGCCTTCTTTTCAGCAAGTAACTGAGACTTGACTTCCTTTGGCACAGAACTAATATCAAAAGGCTGCTCTGAAGGCTCCTGTATAGGCAATAAATCAAATTAAATAATGACAATTGCCGCACAAAATGCATAACAGCACCAGAAGACTTACATAATTTTTCAAACTTGTCTCCAGGTTGACAAGCGGTATCTCAAAAGCTCCAAAAAGAAAATTCTTTACATCTTTATCAGTTTCAACAATTTGACCATCACCACCAAGGGTATTAATGTAAAGTGTAGCCCTGTCACGAACCTGCCAAAGAGATCAGGAGATTTACTTGGCCCACACCATGCCAACAACAGAAAATTAAGAATAGGTTAAATATTTTTGAGGGAACAAAAGAAAGAAAGAAATAGGCCCAATATATTTGCCAAATAAAGCTGGAAAACAACATTTAAGATGCAGATGCATAAACATATACAAATCATTTGTGTATCTAATTACATGCATATTACCTAAATCATAGAAAAGGGTAAATAAGATACACTATGTCAACAAAGAAAGCTTCAACATTCACACATTTATGCCAAAATTCACCTCATCATCACCATCAAAGAGACAGCGCCTCAACAGAACAAAAATGCGTGGCTGCATCAGAAACAAATCAACCCAATTCAGAAAACAATAATTAGACAAGAAATGTACTTAGAACAGATGAAACACACACATAAAGGCACCTTCAATGCATCAACCATGGCACCAAACTTTGCCAGTGTGCTCACAGCAGCAGCCCGAACAGTTGCATTCTCAAGATGTACACGATTGTAGATGTACCTAATATATTGCTCGGGTCTGTTGTCTTTGGTCCTTCAATCCCCAGGAAATGGAGTATCTAATAACCCAAAAAAAAAAGCAATATGCATTAGAGTGAAATAGAACACCAAGATTTCAATGAAAGCACTCATTTCAATAGAAAGAAAGGCCACCTGTGTGGAAAGATATGTGAATTCACAATCTTCAATGAACTCACACAGATGAAGCAACCCACTTTCCTTTGCCTCAGGAATATCTCTAATGAGGATCACGATTGAATCAACAATTGCCTTCTTGTACTCAAATCCACCTTCTTCCCTAAGAATATTGCTCAAAAAGTTCATTCTGAAACAAAGAAAGAAAGAAGATTAGGCTAGCGTTTATCAGCCAGAAACAAAACATGTCAAACCTAGCAATCTGAGAGACAAAGCACTTATATAATACTCACAGTGATCTGTACTTCAAGGGGAACTTCAAGCACAGAGATCTTATGGCCTCCACCACAACAATTTTAAATTCATCAGCAATATCAGACATAAAATTTGTTATCTGCTTCATTAAACGGTCTACACTTGATTCATTTCCAGTCTTAAGCAGCGTGGTGATTGCAAGTGTTGCAATACTTCGGTTCTGATCAGAAATTAAACTTTCCATGTCAATGTTGCAGTTAGTGACAGCCATTGGATGCGTCATGGCCACCTGCAAAATATTCACTTAGGATTAGTGCTCATAAAGAAAGATTCCCTATTCGATAGCATTAAAGGCCAATATAACCTTTGGCAGTTCAATAAATGATTCCTCAAAGATTACCAGAAGGCAAACAAACCTGACTTCTATTCCCCACACCAAATAAATAGATAATCTCCCAACAAGCATTGCTAGATTGTTCAAACAGTTGGAAATTCAAATTGTAAGGGTCCAATGGCTTAAAGAAAGACAGTTAACCTTGTTCAAAGTGCGGACAGCAGCAAATCTCAGCACTGGCTTGGAAGAACTCAAAAATAGCTGGAGGACTGTTATAGCTGGAGTCAATTCTCGGCTTGTCACACCACTGAGCTCTGTAATTGCTCTGGCAGCCTCAAAAATTACCATCTCTGCCCTATGGCGCAGACATGTCTCAAGAAAATCATAGAAAGGGCGGTCCCCTGTTTGCGTGTTTGTGGCTGATTCACGTATGACCTGCCACCAAAATAATATTCATAACAGCTGAAGAAATGTTCAAAAAGTCACAAAAAAATGTTACAATACAGCAAAATACCTGACTAGTGTAGCGTATCAAGAGGCATTGGGCAAGTGGTGAGCGAACGCTTCCCCTTGTCAAACTGGTAACTAACTTGCTGACAGCCAGTCTATCATTCTGCCGTATCTGCAAGTTTATAAAGCACATTTGCATTTATAAGACATCATTTCATGCAAATCTACAACCACCATTTACAAGAGCTTTTGCCCACAAAAAAAAATCCATCAATATAATTTAAGTAACTCCAGGTGAGTAAAGAGTTAGCAACAAAATTCTGCCAAGTATAATACATTCACTCCAAATATCAATGATATGTGAACCTTAGGATATATTACCACTGATCTTGAAAACAGTAAAGTATCAGATAGGAAAATTCAAATTATTTAGTTTATCACAGCCTTGAAATACACTCCAAATTGTGAACAATAAAGTCAGTGTAAAAGAAACTGCAAATTTAGAGTACCTGATGAAGTAGAGCAAGTGCATGGAATTGTACAAGGGCAGCCCTTGACTGCACAGCTTCCTGGACCTCATTGCTCCACCTTTTCACAATCTCTGGATTTGTCTATTCAACATAATCAAGAAATTAACATATATATGTGTGTGTGTGTGTGTGTGGTTTTTTTGTTTTTTTGGGTTTGGGGGTGACTATTGCTTGCCACTAACACTGTTCAGAATGGCACCTGGAGTAAATGTATTCCACTGACTAAAGCTGCACTGGCAACCACAGGATTTTTGTCAACAATTGCTTGCTTCAGATATCGCTCAATTTGGGTGAGGAGGGTTCCATCTGTTATCCGACAAAGCACACGGATAGCATTTGCTCTGTACATATCAGTCTTGCCATTCATGTCCTTCATTAAGGAGCTTGTCACGATAATAACCTTAGGAAAAACACCAAATAGTCCGTCAGTAGTAGCCCCCAGGCTAAAGCAACAAACAGCACAAATAAGGTAAATAGAAGTCAATTGAGACAGAACAGATAACCTCATCTGATGATGGGGACAATTCCTTTATCATCAAATATACCATTCTCCTCAAACCTACATCTCTCGATTGGAAAAGTTTCGTCACAGCAAAGAAGACTTCTGTGGCTTCAATCTATTGAAAAAAGAAAAGTCAAATAGGCATGGTTCAAGAAGATCAGAATTCTGTAGCAACACATAACATTATGACTAAAACACATATGATATGTGAGCAAAGCAATTCAAATTCCAAACAGTCTGAATTAAGGTATAAAATATCACATAAGCAGAGGTCCCAATCTTCTTCAAATTATTGGGAAAAAGTAAAACTTGACCTTCGTGAATGTCTCTCCTTGGTTCAGTAGATAAAGGAGCTTTGTGATAACCTACCACAAAAACAGCATATCATATCTCTTAAATTAGGCGACACCGCATGTTGCAGAAATCTGATTTGCAAACAGCAAATGCAGCAGCATAAATCAAAAACCTGTGAGCATCTTCTAGGATCAAGCTGAGGGTCATTGAAAACCCTGGCTTCCTGAAGAACAGCACCCTTCTCTATCCCCAGGAATGGAGAGTACTCTGCCGTCAGAAAATAGACATTATACAAAAAATCCAAAATCAGGAAAAATCAAGAAACCATCTAACAAATTGCTATGAGACGTTTTCACAAATCTGAACTACAACGGACGAACAAAGCACTCCTTGACAGCAGAGCCAGAAAATTGCGAGTGATCAAGAATGTATTAAACTAATCACTGACAGACTATAACTTGCCGACCATTACCGTTATAAACTACAAGTTAGATCACCGGAGTTTAAGAAGATTTAAATTAAATAGAAATTAACGTCATAATTCAATAACCGAAGGACCTCGAGCAAGAATTGGATAAATTAACCGATACAAGGATAGAGGAGATCAGATCAACCGAAACTAAAAAAATCAAATAAAATGCAGACCAAAACCTCCGAAATTAGACCTAAAATGGGAGAATGCATAGAAAAAAAGTGAGAAAAAAATATAATAGTGCACGGATCTAGAAGCAAGTCACTGATCTGGTGCGGCAAAGTTCAGATTCAGAAGTTAAGCCCAAAATTGGACAGGGAAACCAAATCGAAGTAGGGAAACGAGTGTGAAACGGCACAATTTTCAAATTCCACACGGGGATATACCTTCGTCGTCGCGATCGTCGTCTTTCTTCAACAGAGGTTGCGCCATTTGCTCGCCGATAGCGGTCGCCAAGATCTGTATACTATTCAATACAAATATTCTCTCGCTCGCTGGCTCGCGAGTCGCCGAACGCACCTGTTAAATGTCCCAGACGAGAGGGGTCCGCCTTGGAAATTCTTTATATATTAGGTGCTTTTTTTTTTTTTTTTTTTAAGCGCTGGAGCCTGAGCCTTGATACTTGAAGAGGAGCTCTGGTGACGGAAATTATCCTGTGGGGTGAGGAACATGTGACGGGTTTTTTGACTAATGAAAAAACGCCACGTCGATAAATAATGGGTTTTGGTTCTGTGACAAAACGTGATAAAATCAGCCCTCTCGACACTTACCGGGCGAAGGAAAATATATTTTTGCTCGTCGGATTGAATTTTGTGATCCTTGCGCATCTTGTATCTTGATGCATGGGGCCGTAGAATGTCAATTACGTGTTGTCATTGCTATCTCTATTTCATATTTTTGAACTTAAAAACACAATTATTTTGCACCCAAAAGAACAAAAAAGGGAAAAAGAAATATTCTGAGCAACAACAGATTTTGATTGAGGTGATTTAACATCTTAACTAAATTTGAATTCTGAACTTGGTTCCTGTTTCATTTGAGATCAATGTCCTGTAACTCGATTTTGCAATTTTCATCCCTATTTGGATTACCTTTGCCCTTTTTCCCGTGGATTCAAAATAAAGTATGTAGACTGTAAACTTTGTTAAGTCCGTTGTTAGAGGAAAGTGTTTAATTTTTCAATTATATATGATATATATATATATATCCTCACGTTCAGAGACCAACCCACATTATTATGTTAGAAATTACAAAAAAAACATAGACACTAGAGGAAGAATGCCAATGCCAACTTACCAACTATAGTGAGAAATTTCATAAGCAGATTTTCACTCATATTTTGTGAATTTGAGTTGAGAATCTCATATTTATGTGTTTTAAGTCCAAAAAAAAAAAAAAAGATTAAAACATAAAAATGTCATTCTTCATTTCATATTTTTCTTAGCTCTGTGGTGTATCATTATATGAAATATGACAATAATATTAGGTTTTTATGGCTATGGAAATGTGAGTTCCTTTTAATGATTTTATTTCTACCCTTTTTCTTATTTAAAAATAAACAACTCTATTTATGTTATATAAATTTTATGAAATTACATACTTTAACAAGAATGAATTAATTTTTTTGACAATTTAATTTCCACGGGCTTTATAAAGTGATTTTAGGTAAGATGTTATTCCTTAAATATTTTACTTCCCAAAATAAAGAATTAACTTTTAATGATCTTGAAAATTTCTGACTTTTTATTAGTTAATTAATTTAATAACTTGGACAGAGAAATTATCAATATTTTATTTCTATAAAAGGAAAATTGTGGAGGTCGTAAGATTTATTGTAAAAGTAAAAATTAAGAAATGTTACGTTTTATCTTATTGATTAAAAAGTATCAAGGTCGAGAGTTATAACTTGCGTAAATTCTAAGATCGATTATGCCTAAGTATGCTGATTCTTGATGACTGTAATGGCTTTTTCCCCCGCTATTTCGTAAGCCGTGTATCTAAGGACGTCGATCCCCATCTAGCAAAGAGTTCGTTCTGGAAATTGATCGCTTGAAATCGGATTTTTGGTAAACGTAATGATGCTATGTGCTATGTCATAGTAGATAAATTGGTAACCACACTTTCTTTTTTTTTTTTTTTATGAGGTGATGTCGGAATTGAAATAGTGTTGTGCTTAATGACAGTTTCTCCCTAGGCAACAACTGCATCTATGTCATAGATGTGCTGCTGCTGTTATCTTGGTGATACGTCTAAAGCTCGCTTTTCAACATATTTCAGTGACTCTCCTAACAAGATGTTGATGCAACTGCTTGGTGGCATGGTTCTTGGTTTGGATGCTCACGTCAGAAAATGGAGAGCAAGTCACCATAATTGCTCATTTTCATTGTGATGTATGTACACTCGAGGTGAGCGTATCATTTTTCCACAAGCTTCTTTCTCGGGCGGACTTGATTTTTCTCTAAAATGCAATGTGCCCGCATCATTTTTGCACCTTTACTTGCCTGCCTGCCATGATTATGTACCTGTCTTGCATGACGACGGTGCGTTTAACCTGTCTTGGTTGATCACAATGCATTAAAGTTGCTTTTATTTTTCAGTATTGAAGAAAAGGAAAATTGGGCACGAGGAAGCACACAGAATAGGTTTAATGGTATCATGTAGTAAAAGTGTTTTGCTTGTTTTATCCTCCCCACCTTCCGGATGGTAGGACCTTGATACTTCTTATTGCAGGAAAGACCCAGCATGAAGTAGAGGTTTTCGAGGTCATTAATACCAACTTTGAAGTGACATAGAAGCATTCCTCTCTGGAATATTGGCCACTGACGGTTAGACGTCGTGGTAGTCTCCACTTGGCTAAGGCTAAGCCATGTAGATAGCAAGGTTAGTATCCATGCAAGAGGATTCAATCAAGCAAGCCCTCAAACTATTCAGAAGCCTATATGTAAACAATAGCAGTTCAAGCACATATATTTGGCCAAATATACTTCTTCAATGAAAATGAATGATTAAAAAGAATAGAAACAAGAACGTAATGGTACAACTTGCGCCTTCACCGTCACCTCGAAAAGTGACGATTTGTAAATGTTCTGTCGTTCTTGGCTCTGCTCAAAATAATTTGCACGGTACTCTCGTTCCTCAACATTCAGACACCAACACCCAAATGGCGATCAACTCTCACGATAATCACTTGTTTTGGAAGCTTTACTCTCCCAAAGGACTGTGCCTTCGGCTTTCAATTCCGCTCTTGCCTACCTCTTCGCTGCTGGAAGTGGAAGGGTTGACGCCATACTCACTTGTCTGACCATATTCACTGCTTGCATAGTCTTGACTATCCAATGCCACCTTCCTAAAATTCCTCATGTCTGCGCTGTATGTGTTGTTATCATAATCAGAACTGCCGGAAGCCAAGCTGAAGAATGAGCTTTGTCCGGCTTTGACCCCCTCATTCAATTGGTCAACAGAGACGTCGCCTTCAAGTGCTCGAACAATCTGATTCACGCGCACTAGTTATCATTCCTCCCGTCAAAAATTTCTTAAAAATTCGGTATGGCGGGCCAGAGCTTAATTATTTATCGATACAGAAGAGTAACAATGGTAACTAATGTACCTGGCTCATTTTTGGCCGTCTCCTTGCTGAATGCCTAACGGACACACCAGCGCATGCCACCATTCGTGCCATCTCATGGGGAAGGTAGTTGCCTTCTAGACGTGGATCCACCAGCTCATCATAGTTTCCATCCTCCAATGCACTTGCGCATAAAGGTCTAGCCTGTTAATTGATGTACAAGCCAACAACTAAATTCTTCACTAACATGTCAGCATAAATTAGATAAGCAGAAGTTTAATGAGAATCCAATGAAGGGGTGCAAAAGCAGAGGATTTGTGTTCTGTACCCAGTCCACTAAGCTGTCATCCATGTCTGAAGTGAGATCTACTGGTAGACGTCCGGTTATTAGTTCCAACAGCATGACACCAAAGGAGAAAACATCAGATTTCTCAGTGAGCTTGCCGCTTGATGCATACTCAGGAGCCAAGTACCTACATCGGTAAAGGAAAATAACGAATCAGCACACCCTTTAAACTCTTCAATTCTTCAATCTGATCAGACCTTGATGCCATAGCAAAACATCAGTCTATCCATAAGACATGTACAACAAAGATGAAAGGACTGAACTTTCTCACCCAAACGTTCCCATGACACGAGTTGAAACATGAGTATTGGCGTCTGAGGAGAGTTTAGCCAACCCAAAATCTGACACCTGGTGTAGTTATGAATCGATACAATTCGTTAGTTATAAAACAAGCGATCAGCTTGCTCTTTGAAGGAAGGAATGTCGAGATAAAGATAACGTATACCTTTGCTTCGAAACTGTTATCAAGCAGAATATTTGAAGCCTTGATGTCTCGGTGGATGATGCGTGGGTGACCTGCATTTATCAAATAGATTACAACGTATCAAGTGACAGTGAACTCAGAGCGAGAAATCAGGGGAGGGACGTAATGCCGGAGAGATTTACAGTCTTCGTGTAAGTAGGCAAGTCCTTTCGCTGATCCCACGGCAATTTTGAGCCTGGTAGGCCAGTCCATGTTTGGGCGGTCTTTGCCTGCAAATTGCAAATTACTTTTCAATTGTCAATGAAAATACTTGGAAGCGCGAGAGTTAGTGTAACAGAAAAGTTGCTCTATCACTAGGAGGTCACAGATTAGAGTTAATAATGAATCATGAGGATCTGGGATTTTCGAACGTACCATGAAGGTGAAATTCAAGGGTGCCATTGGGGACGAACTCATAAACCAATAGCCTCTGACCTCCTGCAATACAATACCCAACAAGTGACACAAGGTGGCGATGATGGACCCGACTGATAATCTCAATCTCAGCTTGAAACTCGCGGTCTCCTTGTCCGCTACCGACTTTGAGACTCTTCACAGCAATTTCCTTGCCGTTATGCAATAATCCTTTATGCACATACCCGAATCCTCCTTGGCCTAGTAGGTTATCCTGCGAGAATCCTCCGGTTGCTGCGGCCAGTTCCTCGTAGGTGAAGGTGTTCTTAGTGAACCCGAGAGCTAAGGACGGGTGTGGCGGAGGCAAGGCAGGACCATGCGGGCCGGAGAAATTGGAGCTCGCATCGCTGCTGGATACACCGGGAGGTGGTGGCGTGGGCGACGGGGGCCAGGCTCCGTGGGCTGGTGGTGGAGGCAATTCACCATTTCTTGGGTTCCCCCGGTTATGAGGGGACGGTGAAGTGTAATAGTCAACCGGGGCTGCATGCATTTAACCAATTATTTTTTAAGGCACAATGTCTGACCCTGTAAGGTTAGTGATAAGCCAAAGCCTGAAAAAAGTTGGACCAATTGGCAATTTTAATCCAATTTCTACGTGCGTGGGGTACGGGCCACCGAGGAACCGAAGACCCTAATTTATAATTTTTATTAAACAAAAGGCTAAATAGCAATATATTAACAATAAAAAGTCAACTAATTACATTTAGTTTAATTTCAAATATAAATGATGTTAAGTATAAGAAATTATTTTACTGTTATATTATAATAATATTCTTTTTATTATTAAATGTGATAATGTATCTAATAGTTATTATAATATAATAAATATTTTTATGTCATCCGATGTCATGAACTAGAGTTTTGAGTAATATTTGGGTTCCTCGAATTAATTCAATCATTTCATTACCCTTGAAGAGGCGGAACCGGGGAGCTTAGAGGCCTTATTTGTCACGTGTTAGACTGCTGCTCGAATGTGCTTGTGCCAATTATCGTGACCACTTCGGTGGTAAAATGAGTTGCCATTGGCTCGCACTGTCAAAGTTGGCGTTAATTTTTATTTTACTGAGGATGCATTTTAACGAGCAATATATATATATATAATTACGATAAACATTAAAATAATATGTAAAAATTGAAATATGGCTCAAATTATTTTCTTTTAATTATAGTTAACATATCTCCAATAAATAATAAATTAATAATTAAAATTAAGTGATATGAATTTATGTTTAATTTTTGCTTTTAAATTTAACTTTTTTTTGGTCTATATATTTCGGTATTTAAAGTGATCCATAATTTATTATTTTTTAAGAATATTTTAATAAATATTTTAATGGAAATTCATAGAAAATTTTAACAAACATAACTTAAACGTCTTCTGCAATCATTAAAGGCATAAAGTGATTAAGATTACCTCTGGATCGAGCGTGAGATTTGCCTCCATGGTAGTCGTGGCTTTGTGCTCCCTTTTTCTTCTTTCTATGTGTGCAGAGATAGAGCAGTAATGCAAGCAGAAGCAGCGCCGACATCCCAATTACGACCCCTACTACAATAGGTACAATATGATCGTCGATCCAATTGTCTGACGTCGGGCTATCATTTGACGACGAACCCCTTGAAGGTGGGCTCAACGATCTCGGTGGAGGCGGCGAATGATTGGGCTTTGGTGGTGGAGGCGGCGAAGGGTTATCACCATTGCCTCCTTTTGGTGATGGTGGTGGAGGCGGTGAAAGCTGTTGAGTTGGTGGTGGAGGTGGTGAGTTTTGACCAGAAGGTGGCGGGGAGCCAGATGCTTGTAGCGGTGGTGGCGGTGACGATGAGGATGGTGGGGACGGTGGTGACGGTGGAGGTGATGAGAGTGGAGGAGGTGAATTTGATGATGAGGAATGTGGCGATGGAGAATTTTGCGGCGGGGCAGAAGCCATCGAAGCAGTTTCCGACCAGTATTGTCGTCAAATGGTGCCCGACTAGCCCCACCGCTCCTCCACCCTCTTAATCCCTAACGAGAATATATATATATATAAGCGCTGTGATCAAAAGAACATGAACATGCTCTTACGTTCAACAATTAGAAATGATAAAAAGTCAATCGAATTTGGGAATCGATTAACATTTTTATTGCTCCATGCACAATTGCATGGGCATTTTGGTCGTGGACAAAATTTAATGCATTCAAATTTTCTTGCCTCTAGCCTGGCAACCTTTACTAAAAGAGAGAACGAGGGGAGGAGGTATACCTGTAGGAGAAGGGAAGGAGATCAGACGGTGGAAAAGGAAGTTGTTGCAATGTCCTAGCATAGTTTGCATGAAAAGAAAGGACAAAAACGTGTAGCCAATCCCCTTTAAGATACCTCCTACAATTGAGGAAATTAGCTGTCTTATGTTCTATTTCAAACGGGAGGTTTTTTCCCGCTTTTCCCTTTTTTTTTTTTTTGCCCCCCCTATATTTATGGTGCACCCTTCATACAATATAGGGAGCAATCTAGTGCTTCAATTTGTAGGAAATGTGGATCTTTGGCGGAAGTTGACTGGTGGTCCAACATAAGGTGAAAATGGGAAGACCCCATCTCTGAGTTTCTAGCTTAAATTGAAGTCGTTGTTGGGTTGTCTTTTTTTTAACCAGTCTTGGACCCATCTTTGTTGGTTCTGCAGTCTCAATCTATTATTGGCCTGTGGATCTATCTGCCAGTCTCCAACTCATGAATGCTTGAAAACGTCCAGCCAAATGCAATCGCTCCCCTTTTTCGGCTTCAAGCACAACTGGAACAGTTGCAGCCGTGAGCAATAATAGCTGTGGCACAACAACAACATATACGTGGATTGGAGGCCAGGAGAGGAGAATATGGCACGTAGGGTAGGGAGAGTCCACACATTATTCCTAGATGACCTTTAGGACATTTGGGATAAGAAAATTCAAATAATTATGCATATGAGGACTAAATGATAAGAAAATTGCAATGGATCTTACAATCGTAACCATTGTCCCTCTCAGGTCTCTAATTTTATTTTCTGACATTTGGTCTATCCTTTATAACCGTTAGATAAGTTTAGTATATAACAAGTTTATTCTCTAAAAAAAAAAAAAAAAACAAAAGAAAATTGTTGAAATCAAACTATAGAATCGTAGATTTTTTTTTTTTTTCGTTTTTAATTAAAAGAATCGCTCGACCGTAGGATTGTAGGTTATGAAATCGTCAAACGCCAATCCCCGGAAAATCAAAGAACACGCCCGATGTCGACCAGATTTCAATAATTTTAACAGGAAAGAGGGAAAACGGTACAAGAAGGAAGGAGACGCCAGTCTCACGCCAACGGAGGCAACGCCAGCTCATAAAATTTTGATGACGCTTACTTAAACCGCTCCCACACACAGCTGTCGTCACTCCATAACTTCCACGAATAAAAAATCAAAGTAGTTTTTTTTTTTTTTTTCCTTTTGAAAAAATGGATACTTCGCAGAAAAACCACAGGTCAGCTCCAGTTTTCCATGTCCAAGCTGACCGGAAAATAATAGAAGTACCGTCCAATCTCATCCCGTTTCAGAAACGTTGACTAATATGTAGCTACCTTTTATTTAAAATATTCTAATAAATTGGATTTTTTATTATTAAATGTAATAAATTATACTCTAATATTTATTTTTTATAACAAAAAAAGCATTTTTCACAAAATTTTTTGTTAAAGAATATTTAAAATAATTACAAAGATTCATTGTAACTAATATTAATTGACCGAAATATCCTTAATACATTTAAAAGGAAAATCATTGAAGTTTGGAATAAAATTAATTGTTAGGTACTAAGAATTGAAGAAAACATTTCAAAAAATGATTTTTTTATGTTGATTGAGACATTAAAAGGGAAAAAAAGAAAGTATTAAAGAATTAAAATTTAAAAGTTATCCAAAAATTTTATAAAATCTAGTAAGACACAAACTAAAAATTAAAAATTAGAGAATTAAAATAGAAATTTTATATATCTAAGAGAGAGAGAGAGGGAGAGGGAGCGAGAATGATACTTTTTCCTCACGATACTTAAATATTTGGTTTTTGTTAAGGTTTCTAAGATTTTTATGAATAAAAAAAAAGTTATTACTCTGTTTTTTCATATATAATTAGGGATAAAATGTCATTTTATAATTTTTAATTAATGTGGATTGAAAATAGGAGTACGGTCCGTCACCGTAGTCTCAAATAGGGGTGCAGGATGTAATTTTGTTTAGAGAGAAAACAAAAACAACAAAATTAAAAATAAAAAGTAAAAGAGAAAAAAAAAGCGTCGTCTCAGCGAAGCAGAGAGAGAGAGAGAGAGAGAGACAGAGGGAGAGTCCTAAAGAGAGTCTTCCTTCTTCCTCGCTACCTCCTCGGCAGGGTGTAAACAATCTACCTTTATTGTTTTTCCGTCAACGAACAGATCGGTTGAGAGCCGCTGCCGCCGCCGCCGCCGCCGCCACCACCATGCCTTCCCGCAGAAGAACACTCTTGAAGGTCATCATCCTCGGCGATAGCGGGTCCGTTAACTAATTCCTAACGCGAATTCTAGGGTTTTTTTGTCGGTTTGGCGGTTCATGCGAGATTGTGGAGTTCGATCTGAGTAGTGAAACTCTCTAGTTTTCTTGTTTTTTTTTTTTTAGCCTTTTACTGTAGAATTTGGATCCGATTTAGGAATTATGTCGTGGATGCTTGCTTGGTTTTTAAACGCCCTTATTTATTTATTTATATTTGTAGCTGTTGACCTTATTAGATGTGTTGGAGCTGACTTCAGTTGATTGTAATGCCTCTCCTATTTTTTTTTTTGAAATTGATAGATTGCTTTTGGTTTATTTATTTTTGGCGCTAACATTTTTTTTTTCCTTTTGCAGGGTAGGGAAGACCTCGTTGATGAATCAGTATCCTTCAGTTGAGGGCTGTTTGAAAAATTGTTCCCTTGCATTGCTAGTATAGAGGGAGTACTTGTTTTGGCAGTTCTGGTTCCGTTTTCTTGACTTGTTTCCTTTTAGATATGTGAATAAGAAATTCAGCAATCAATACAAGGCGACAATTGGAGCTGATTTTTTGACTAAAGAAGTGCACTTTGAAGATAGGCTTTTCACTTTACAGGTTGGTGCTGGTAACGGTGGGCTATTTAAATCATGATTTCCCTTGGCATTTTATCTTGCACTAAATGATATATGTTTGAGTATGCATCTTAGGGTCCCATGGGTTGTAACGTATGGTTTATATGCTCTTGGTGTTCATGAGATGTATTGTTTCTCAAAGTTTTCATTTGTTTTAATCATAAAGGGACTGCACCAACCTTTAAAAGTGGAACGGTTGACCCATAACAATGAAGAAAAATCGAAAAATTGAAAAAGCTGTCCAACTGTATGTATTGCAAGGGTTATTGTTATCCTTCAAAGTATGTGAAAAATTAAAATGCTTTATTTGTTGTTTAAAGAGTGAGGTTGGGATAGGGAGGGGAAGCCAGTTGTTAATGATGGCAGTCAGGTTGTATGCTATTATGTGACTTAAATGTCCAAATGGTATTTGGCAATATCTTCACTTTGGAATTGTTCTGTGAGCTATATGACATTGTGCCTGTTCCATCTTTGTAGTTGAAGTGCATTTTCCAAATTTGAGGTTCTGAGTGTAATGCAAAGAAAGATGTTCTTGATGTGGTCACTGGGCAGTGGTACCTGTCTCATTATCTGCACTATCAAAACATTATAGGGATAAAAAGTTTGTGTGTACTAATTAGTTTTCCATCCAAATAAAAAGGGGTGTACTTTCTCCCCTCAATAGCTCCTCTTTTAACTTCTTCAACTGTAGCCGAGCAACAAGAGGGATTATAGAAGCTTTGTGTCCTGTACTTTTTTCTTCAAAAACTATTTGTGGCTTCTTTACTTGGTTTCAGTAATTATTCATATTTTCTCAGATCTGGGATACTGCTGGTCAAGAAAGATTTCAGAGTCTTGGTGTCGCCTTCTATCGTGGCGCCGACTGTTGTGTCCTTGTGTATGATGTTAACTCCATGAAATCATTTGACAACCTTAACAACTGGAGGGAAGAATTCCTTATTCAGGTATTCACTTTTGTATGTCTTCAAGACTGGTCAAAGAGTAAAATCCTTGATCTTGTGCAGTAAAGATATTAGTGTGATGACAAGTTGAGAAACCATCTGCAGGCTGGCCCTTCTGATCCAGAGAATTTCCCATTTGTTGTGCTTGGAAATAAGATTGATGTGGATGGTGGAAACAGCAGAGTTGTATGTATTTTCTTGGATCTGTTGAACCTCTCTCTCTCTCTCTCTCTCTCTCTCTCTCTCACACACACACACACACACATTTCATTATTTGTGTGAAACTAGTGTTTCTCAGTCTACACACTGCTGCTGTCAATTTTTAGGTTTCAGAGAAGAAAGCACGGGCTTGGTGTGCATCAAAAGGAAATATACCATATTTCGAGACCTCTGCCAAGGAAGGGATTAATGTGGAAGAAGCTTTTCAATGCATAGCCAAGAATGCTTTAAAGAGTGGCGAAGAGGAAGAAATGTAAGTTAGAAGACCAACTCTGTATCTGCACACACATGCAAACTTTTTAGCTTTAGGATGATTATTTTTTATGTTAGAGAATGCATATCCACTAATCACAGCTGTGGTCTATTTGATTATTTATTAGAAATTGAGTTGCAAGTTAAACTACTATGAACATCACCTCTTACATAAGATATTTTTTTTTTCTGTGACAACTACCAGTACTGCATGTTCTCTTTTGGCATCATTGTGGATTGAAATGTGCCTAGTGACACTATTAGATGGCAACATGCATTCTTGTTTAGCTCTTAACCAGTATGCCTGGTGTTATGTTATACATGTTGGAATGGTTTGAAATGATTCTGATGCCGCTTTTTTGGCTTTTATGCATCTGTTGGTATCTTTTCTTCTATTGCAAAGATACTTGCCGGACACCATTGATGTTGGAAGCAGCAATCGACCTACGTCAACTGGCTGTGAGTGCTAAACTATGGACAATTCTTCAGCAGCAATAAGTTTGTGTTTACAAGTGCTCAACCTGTTTCGGCTCCTTCTAAGCATTCTTATTGATATGTACGAAGGGATGCTGTGCATCAGTAATTCTGGGAGACAAATTGGTCCTTGGGTGCGCCGGTGCTAGTGCCTTCTGTGTAAAATTGCGTTTGATCTCTTCAGGTTGTGTTTGATTTCGTGGATGGGACGATTCTGTAATTGTCTTCTGATTCTGTAATTGTCTTCTGCTATTCTGGTTTACATTGTTACCGTTTCTTCCATGGTCAACATAATTTGGGATTTGCAATAGACAAGACGGTCTTTTTAAAGCGTTGGAATTTCCAATTTTCCAATTGAATCGAGCTGTATAATAAAAAACTTTCGTCGGACGCACCATTAGGCAGCCTTATTAATGCCCATTAAAGAGATTAATCGACATAATCTAGGATGTTGTGGGGGAAAAAATGATTATCGGTCGATCTGTACAATCATGTTGGCTCAAAAATGGATTGGCTCTAGTATTCAAGTTTAATGATACAGATCCGGCTGGAAATTTACATTGTTTTATGAACATTGCACATTGCTTAACGAAGGAGAAAATATATATTTTTACTTTAGGAGAAAAATCTGTGGCATCATATCTGATGCACACCACCCAAAAAAATGATAGATGCTCTATGGGTCGTATTGCCTTAATCAACGACGCCCAAATATCTCACACGAAACCGTCTACCCGTTTTTGTTTTTATTACAATGGAAAGAAGCATCCAAACAACAAATTTCATACAGATACATTTTCTTACATCGAACACTCTACAAGCAGGAAGACCTACTACAGATCTATCAATTCTACATTATGGACACTACACGCTATATATGACACAAAACATTAGTAAGAGGACCCTAGCAATAAGTCGTGAAACGTTCAACCCCATGCTCCTAACTTTAAATGGGGCGATATGTTGCATGTACTGTTCTCCGAGGTAATGCCAAGGATGAGCTTCCAGTTGAACACATGAATCCTAACTTGTTGCGTGCACAGATGGGCTTATACAATCTTCTGGAGTTAACTGGAACAACGAGAAAGGTAAAAGAACTTGTTCAGTCCATCATAAATTATTCACAGCATGGCTGCCCATAATACGAGAGATACAGCTACTGCCACTGGGTGCAATTGTTAACGATGTCATATTCCACCCATAAATAAATTTTACAAACTATACTTATGGCTCCAGTAGCACAAACAATGCCACCAACAACAAAACTATAGTGCTGTACATAGGAGAAATGAAGATATCAATTCTAACCAAGCAAAGTCTAACCAAAGTTCAAGATATCAAAATCAACTTAAAAATATAAGTTTTCTATTATCCGTAAAAAAAAAAAAAAAAAAAAAAAGGGGAAGGGCACGCACTTGGTATAACTGGTCTCAACAGACTGTTGAATAAGACTAGTGAAATTCTGTTCAAATGCATTCCGTGGAAAGACTACTTTGTCCCAACTGATGAAATGTTTTCCAGACCAGAATGCCCCATGGAACTTCCCGGTGTAACGGTGGATGCATATTTGTTAAGAATTGGAGCCGCCATCCCCACAGTTCTGGAAACTGATGGCCTTTGGGAAGTCATACTCATGGGTGGCCTGGCAATTGAGTTTGCAAAGTTCAGTGCAATTCTGTTGGCCGGAAACGATGATGGCATTGCTCTGGATGCAGCAGCCGGTAAACCTAGTCGAGAAGCAATGATCTGTGCTCGCTCATGGTAGAGCCTTTGCCTGGACCGATCTAGTTGCTCCCTGACCCTCATTATCACATGGTCCATTTCGTTAAAGAAAGCTAACTTGATTTCCAACTTATGCAACTGGAGAGAATGAAATCAATGGAAAATTCAGATGACCAAAGTCAACATTGGACAACAACACAGAGACAGTACCATGCTCTGAAAATACCTGCTTTTCTATTAATGAAAGAGCAAGTTGTCTGATTTTGTCCTCTTCCTGATTTGCAAGAAATTTGGCCTTAACCGTTGCAGCTGAGAGTGCAGAAACTGCAGCATTCTTTATTTTATCTATACTACCATCCTGTTTAATGTCATCACAGTCAGGTTTCTCTTTTTTGCTGTCTTTTTCATTGTCAGCTGCAAAAGGCAAACCAAGATTGGAGATACAATCAAGAAGAAAAGATAAACTGGTAAAATTTTGAACCAAACCTCACACAGCAAAACCACTACATGGTGACAAACCTTTCCAAACCAAACTAGACATTCTACTCTAAGCTACTCAATTTAATAGCAGATGGTACCAAGTATCATGTAATGATCATTTCATGAATTCTCACAAAAGTCCCAACAGAGACATGCCCAAAGCATTTCAACCTACTCATACCTCCTCTTCTCTTCAAGATTGCATAACTCTCACCTACATTCCCACCCCCCTATTAGAATGCTCCAATATGCATTATCATAAATAAGTCAATACCCCTGACATGCAGGAGAGAGAGAGAGACCTGCAGTTGCTCCATTTTCAATCAATGAATTTGATGTGACTGGCTGAGCCATGTTCACATCCGAAGGCAATGAAGATTGCATCTCCACATCCTTTGGTATTTCTGTAGGTTTAGAGCACTCTCTTAGTGAGTTGGAGTTCAATGGTCGCTGTGTCTCATCCTTCTCTGAGAGAAATGAATCTGATACCATGTCTAAACCCTTAGATGCCTCTGAAGGTTGTGAGGGCTGTTCAATAGACATGGATGCTACTGATGGACAAGGCCCATTCTTTTCTGAAGGCTTCAAATCAGAACCCATGTCCCATTCTTGGCTACCTCTGTAAGCTCAGAATGCTTTTCCCCTGAAAATCCTTCTGCTATATCCTTCACAGAAGTTGATACACAAGGTAATTTGGATGTTTCATCTGATTCCTTTGAAATTGTTTGAGAGTGGTCCTTCTGCAACTTTGACCCACTAGAAGGTCCAGCTTCCTCACAAGTGACAGCAGCAGCTGCTTCATTTACAGTGTTCAAGTTTGCTGTAGATTCAGCATTTTCAGAACCAACTGATTTTTTTTCTGGACCAGAATCTTCATTCGATATGTCTTTCTCGTCACCTTTCTCGTTTTTGTCTTCCTGGTTATCTTTTTCAACATCTTGATCAGGCAATTCAACGACACTGCTGCAGATCTCTTACATGAATGAGAAACAGAACACACGCATTGCCAAAGAAACATTAAGCAGCAAGAAAGGTTCACATACCATTCAAAATCAGCTTGCTCCTTTTTGTTACCTGGAGGATCTTCCAAAAAAAAGCAGTGCCTTGATGCTAGCTGCATGCCAGTAGCATTGCTAGATAATGACTTCAAAGTGCTGCGGGCTGCAGCAGTAGCAACATCAAGACCCCCCAGTTTTGCCAAAAATGCTGCCTATTGACAAAAGCAAGAAGGAAGTTGGAACTACATAAAGCACTTACAAACATAAAACATTCAAATGGTAATGTTTTAAATGAGTATCATCCTAAGAAAGCCTTAGTTTCCTTACAATGAACTCACCAATGCCATGACAGGATTTCCAACTTCTGCAAATGAAAGTTGCCTTTCAGGTGTTGGAATATAACCAACAGCTTCAAATGCTTCTGTAAGCGCCTGAAGCACAAAGTTTTTGCCAATATCTTCACTGGCCTTTCTTTTACTCATAGTTTCTGATTTTGAAATTCCTTGTCCGGTTATTACCTCACACACATTGTCGCATTTTGAAGTTTCATCACAATTTTTAGCTTCGCCCACATCTTGCTTTGAACCTTCTGTCAGTGAAATCAGAGGCTGATCTTCCTTAGCTCCAATTTTGCCATCATTGAATTCAGGGACATCTTTAGAGCCAGGAACTTCATCAGTACTTGCAGCTGGGTTCAATGCTTCCTTGGGACTATCATCTATCTCCTCACTAATATCAAAAAATGCATCCTCAATAGGCATTTGGATAAAGTGTAATATACATTCAGCTTTTGTTTTGGTGGCAACATGCTCTGCAATCTCATTCCAGTTTTCTTTGTAAAGTTCCAATGCTTCAAGGAGAAGTAAGGTCTCCTGGTCAGTCCAATTTCCACCGCTTGCACCAGGAGCCTCAGCGGGCTCCATGAGAATAAAATCTGATGAAGACATGTCTGAGCCAAACTTCCCATTGTTGAAGCAATCAACACATAGATCATAATCTGCCTGTTCAAAGGGATTCAAGTCAGAAAGAATACAGATCAACATTGAAGGGACATGGGAAAAAATCAACCAATAAAAAAATCCCACACTGACATCAGACATCAAAATCATTCATATTTTAAGCAACTTCTAGTGGTTGGTCAAAATTAAGGTCGGAAGTTATGAACTCAATACATCAGACCATGTGCACACTGCACCAAGTAATATTATACTTAGGCAAGACTCAGAAAATGATTTGATTTTATAATGGGTTTGCAGCAAGGATAACCACTCTGGGGGTTTTTTGTGGTTACATAATATACATGTTTATCTCATGCATAAAATCAGATATATTGACTGAGATTCAACATTTAAGCATATTTTTACAACTCAAATTGACACCTCTGACTTCAATGATGCAGAATCAAGACTGCATGCCCAGATGACCATAAGGCTGCCTCCTCATAAATAGCAAGAAACTAGTTGATTCTAGAAAATAACCAACCTGCTTCTGGCAATGGTACAGTTTGCGGGAGCAATCAGTTGAACAAGAATTGCAGTGATACCCAACAGCTGGCCCCTCAGGCCTCGCCCAGTCTTCAGCAATTGAGGAATCAGGAAACAACCCAGATGTGGCAGCTGGCATTGTGATGTTAAGCTTAGGAACAACAGGAAGGCCAGGTTGAATGGATTCAAAGCGGAACAATTTTTCAAGTAACAAATCCTTCTTTACTGCTTCATCATCCTCAGCACTTGCAGCAGAATCTATTTGTGGGAATGGGTGAAAATTAACCAACCCCCAATAATCTAAGAACTCTAGCACTTCTTGCCTTGCATCCAAGTCTCCAACCTCAAGTTCAGACAAATCTTTCAGTTCAATCTGTGCATTTGGATTTGCATGAAACTTCTTCATAATCCAATTACGTATCTCCATATACACATCGGGTGTCCTAGTCTGGAACTTACTGTCAAAAAATGAAGGAAGTGCACGCTCCTCAAGAGGGTGAATATTAGTCCACGAAAACCAACCTACAACAAAAGGGAGAAATAAGAACTTAAGCTCAACTGAGTAAGAATGTGAAACTCAACTACATGACCAATTGTGTGGCCGAATGAGCCCACGATTCAATCCCCATTCTTACTTCCTCCCTCCCTTTCGTTTCAACCAACCAAATGGATTATAGGAAAATTTTTACTAAGCAAAATAAGAAAAACAGCTTTGCACAGCAGTAATATAATCAAAGCCAGCAAATTTTTCAAGAATTTGCAGTTCTTTAAAAGTGACCACAAAGAAAGAAATAAGAAAAAACAATTCGGTCTTTAGACTTATATTCATTCCAGCCATAAAAGGCCCCAAATCAACTTCAGTAAAATAGCAACCAAACAGAAACTAGCCTCCTGCCCGCGGAAATTCACAGACTCGAAAGTTTTGGAATAAGCCGTTGTAAAACTCACCACAATGGCTAGGCACCACATGAGCATTAGTGTCCCGACATCTAATAGCCGCAATCTCCGCCTCTATAACCGCCTCCAACTGCTCCAACTTACTCCCCTCGTCTTCTTCCGGCGCCAGCGCAGCCACCCTTTCCTCGGGCTTAACATTAGCAGTGGCCGCCGTAGCAGAAGATGGCGAATTATTAGGAATTTGCCGAGCTCTGGTCAGCGGACCAGAGTGGCTCGGGGCGTGACCGATGGCGGCCTTCTCGCGAGTCAGCCGTTTCGACGGCGCTGACGAAGAGTTCGATGTAGAGATCACGTTGGATTTCCTCTTTTGCCCTCCCGCTCGGCGCCGTGACGATGCCGGCTCGGATGATGCCGGTAACTCGGTGGCGACGGTAGTACTCGCCGCCGGTTTGTCCTCCATTTATTTAATTTTAGTTTTTTTTCTTTTCTTTTTTTGAAGACTGATTTGGTTGTTGCCCGAAGGGTTTTGGACCGAGCCCCTAGCCAGGAAAAACACATACTAGCGTGTCTCAATGATAGTGTTCGCCTGAGCCTGCGGTCCACCTGAAGTTTCGTGAGGTTCAATTATTTGTCCATCCTGGCCGTTGAAAATGTTTGATGAGATTAAGAATCAAGGCCTGGGCTGAGACGTACGTAGGCGTATTAATTATTCCTAGAATTCAGTAAGGCCCAAACTCCATCATGAGCTTGATCCAAATTTGAGCACGTCAACTCAGTATTCGAAATATGGCTAGAAGTGGATTCCCTGGTTCCTTTACAAGCCCGGCAAAATGGGGCCTCGGCTAATCATTCTCAGGAAAGACTAGTCCAAAACTGCTAAGATCTCCTCTAAAGGATTTCAGTTGCTTGCTGTTTGCAGGTTTACAGAGGAAAATCAAGCAGCAGATGATTTAGCTACTCTCGCACTCTCTCTTCCGCTGGATTTTCATATTTTCTCGAAGCCACCACCCGGTTTTAGAACTTTGCTGGAACAAGACATGTTAGGGGTACAATGGCCTCGTTAGAGACCCCTTTAACTTTGATCTCTGCATAGGTTTCACGCTACCATAAGACCAAGGAAAAAACAAATTCTAGAACCGAAAAATGAAAAGGGCGAAAAAGGCCTTTCAGTGACAAGCACATGTACACAAGCATAATACTTCAAGATTACAGAAAAAGAATTTAGAAATTAAAGAAGAAAAAGAAAATGGATGATGTTGGCAACCATCCATTGCTTGAATTCCACGACAAATGCAAAACCTACACTGTACACTCATTTTGTGTATTTTATAGCTTACAAAGCGATTTGAGTCTTACCAAAGCAACAATTCAAGTAACACGTATTAGAAGCACAACCATGATGAAAATAAAAGTCATTAGGAACATCACAAGCCAAGTGAAGCACGTAGTCTTCGAACCCTTTGAGTATACCTCCGAGGCCCGTACATTGGCACGACCAGTGCCAGCCAAGCTCTGCTCAATAGCCTTCTCTGTAGAGTCAAGTATCTGCACTCAAGCCACAATCGGGTTATGACCCTGTTAAACTGTTTTGCTCAAACCACAAAACTATGAAAAACAAAGGAAAACAGCAATCCAGCCTCTCTCAATCCATCAGTTATGGTGACCCTATAAAATAAAGAAAAGAAAAGGTTCCCACAAAGATAAAGAAATCTATAGGAGGCAAACTTGAATATGACTACAGTAGCACTGACAGCCCTGGCAATGGAAGAATTGAGGGTGGGCGTGAGAGTATTGGGTACTTCTTTGTGCTGTACTAGAGGATGAGTTGTGACAACAGGGTCACAGAGTATGCAGATAAGCAATTGTTGCCACTTCTAGTGTTGGATCATAAGTTATGCTTTGAAACTCATGCTCAGTTTGTACATAGATAAGATGGGATGGACTTGGAAATCCTTCACGCTATCAATGTAATAAAACAAAAACAAAACAAGAGTTGGCAAAGCTCCTGCAAGCCATACCCTTTCAGTGTTTTGCACTGACTGACTCATCACGAGGCTACTCTCCTTGAGTTGTCGTGCCAATCCAACCATTTCATCAGTCAAATCCTCTTGGAGCTTTCTATTAAAGAAGAAAAAATGGGATAAGGACTTGCAGAAGCAATAAGATATGCAAATCAGTTAAGCTCACATGCACTTCAAACTTAGCCTAAAGAAGCTTACAAATCATTTTAGGAAATGCAGTATAGATTTAAAAATTTTCAACAGTGCAGGAATCATGCCATTGGTTGCACTTAGAACAACCTTGTTCATGTCTAATTGCATGGGCAACCATGAAAATCCTACTAGTGACAAATACTGATGACCCAAGTTTTTGAGTAGATCTACTCTTGTTTGAGGTGGAATTTTAATTTCAATTTAATGTGCATGAAGTGCAACACAAAGAGAATAACCATGCATCAGCAAACACTAACACACCTGTGTCTTTCAATGTGTGATTTTGATGCAGCATCCAGTTTGACAGATGCTAATGCATCAGTTTGGATCACGTCAGTAGTCTTGTCTTCAATACTCGAAACTGGGCTGTTTGATGAACCAGATATTTAACAAAGAGACATTTATAACCCATAAAAAGGTAAGAAAGAGAAAAAGAAACAGAGTAACAATCAAAAACTTTCATAAATCATGCAATGCACAATGACAATTAAGTCACTTACACAAATCTCCTTCGCAAGCCTGGAGAATGTGGAATGTGGGTATCTCCATCTCTATTAGGACTATTATTTGTAGAATTCCCATCAAAAGACTCCCTTGGTACTTGAATACTAGGCTGAGAATTGGCCAAATGAAACTTAAAAAATCAGTACAACCCCCAGATAAGTCACCTACAATATATGAAAACAGAAGTAGTCTCGTCAAATAACACACTAGGGGAGCAGCAAATTTGGCAGCAATTTCTTCGATCTTCTTGGAATAATCATTCACCATTGCTTTCGAAACCCTAACACACATACCCAAATATACGTTACAAACCAAAGTGGCGAAAGGCAAAACATTCCTAATTATAATCGGTAATCGGCAACTACAGACCTAGGCAAGCCATCGGGGGTTCTCTCTTCAGCCAATTGTTCCAACTGCTCCCGTAAAGTTGCAACATACTATGAATTGTACAGAAATTTGAAATATCTCTCAAAAACAGTTTCAAGCGGTAATCAAATTAAATTTTCAAGATCCCTCAAAACCTACATGTATAAGCTTCGCTTGATTTTGTTGCTGAGGTGCAGCGGCGAGTAACCGCCTGAAGTTTATTTCCGTTTTGCTGATTGCCATCCCAAGTCGCGCTGGCCAGAATGCATCAACAGGTTAGAATTCGTGTCAAGTTCAGAAATTAATCGAAAAAGAAACAGAAAACGCTCAGCAGGTGCCTGCGATCGGTAAGAAAGAAAGGCATTTGAGACAAGTTGAGAAAACGAAGATCATTACGTTTTTTGTTTTTTTTTTTTTAAATTGAGTGAACAGATAGGTTAAGATATCGATTTAAAAAGGAAAAAGGAAATGGAGGAACCTGCTTGCGCAAAGAGGTAATAGCAACCAAGGCACCTTCTAATCCACAGCGCTGAGAAATAGCGAATCGTATATCTTAAGTGGAAGCGGTTACGAGCGCGCTTGGCAACGAAGAAGATCACGGATAAAGATGAAGACCGGCGTCGGAGAAAGAGGTCGAAAGAGACAAGCCAAAAGAAGAGGAGGAGAAGTATGAATTTCGATTCCACCGGAGTATCGACGGCGGCGCGCTTGGAAGAGATCCAGCCGAGATTAAGCTTGGGATCAGCGTGGCCCTCTCCCCTTCCATTTTTCCGCCTTTTTTTTATTATTTTTTCCATTAAATTTGACTATTAGTTCTGAGAGTCGTAATGGACCCCGAGGGCCCATTGGAACTCGACATTGAAATTTATTGTCTTTTTTTTTTTTGGTACATATTTATTGTGGCTCCGTAATAAAATTTATATAAAAATCGTAATCTATAAAAGGGTGATATTTGAGGTGGTGGTTAAGGCGTGCGTCTGAACTTTAGCTGTTATATTAAAGTCTCATTAATAATTAGAGTACAAGGTCTGGCATTTTGATTTGATTTATTATCATTAGTTTACTAAAGCATAAATATTGGGTTCATCTCAACAAGGGCAAGTAATTAACCGATTAAATCTTGAATTCCTCAAAACCCACCCCCCCCCCCAAAAAAAAATCCCCCAACCACTCCACAAAAGAAAAGGCACAAAAAAAAATGGAAGGACTCAGTTCCCTCCCTCTCCTCCCTTGCAATAGAACAGAAACGAGAAAAAGGCACTCACTTGAGACACTGAACCATGGCTCTCTCTTGGGATCAATTTATCATCCTTGTCCTCATTTGCAATGGGAGATGAATTTGTTCCCTTTGCACTTCTAACCATAAAAATGAAGAAACCGTGGCTTTCAAAATCACAAGATCCAAGAACAAATCAACAATAGGGCAGCAGCTCTGTATAATTAAATGATTAATGGTACCTTTCTGTGTCTTATTAACCAGTAAGCCACTCCAATAGCTTACAGGTTTCTAGGAACCTTCCCTCGTTTCCGTAGGTTATATTACTGTCAAAGTAGCTCATCAAGAGAACAAGGAACTAATACAAAACACTAGGGAACAGAACAGGACTCTTAACCACTAGTCAGACACTGGGCACTTCGATGACTCTCTACAAAACACGAGCCCAGCTTCTTGTTCTCGTAACAGCCTAGTGGCCATATTTCGTTTCCCTCTGATCCCTCTCCGGCTTGATGTGTTCAAGAAAGGGATTGTCTACTTTCTTCTTGTCAACATGGCCATGACTATGATATATTATGGCGTTGGACCTTGTATCAAAGTCTTCGACCAAATGGTTCTTTCTTTGGGCATTGGATTGTGTAGCCGGATCTTGAACAAAAAGGTTCTTGATCGCTTCCGGGATTGGTTGTTCTTTCATTATTTCCCTCCAGTAATCCTCTGGTTCATTTCTTGCATCACTGGCGCTGACAAACTAATCCAGGCATGTGGAAACAACATCAGTATATCAACTGAGAAACAAGACGATGAGTGATTCATAAAGGCGAACCAAACAGAATATTGTTGAGCAACCCAACTTAAGATTTTATGAAACAACCAAATGTTTCGTATGCATAGGCAGGAATAATTAAAGTTTGCAAGTGATCATTGACAATTAGCTGAAGCTGTTTATGGCGATTTATGGTTATAAAATGCTTACCGAGAGAAGCAAGAGGAGGGCAAGGAAAGCTATGAGAGGCTTCATCCTTTCGGCCTTTTGCCACGATACGAACTAACGTAGTTTGGCTTTTCTACTGTGCGCCCCCTCGGCCTGACTCTGGAGCATTTATAGCGGAGAAACACAAGGACAAGAAAGTGATTATAATAAGTTCATTGGCCCAATTAAGAAAAATAAGTGCTGATGCGAGTATCCATAACCTCAGAAAATAATAAATAAAAAAAGAAGGAAAATAATCAGTTTTGAACTAGAAATAAATGCGTGTGCTGAGCAGACGGTGGCATTTCACATGGGCTCTCGTCTATATACGAAATGTTGCTTGAAATAAAAAGGAACAAATATGGGCAATGTGCACAGGTCATAGGTGCACTTCGTTATTCCTCAAATCCGCGAATGCATTAATTGGACATTAAATTAATTTAAACCACTTTGACTCTATGATACCATATGGTAACGAAAATTTAATACACTTCTATCTTTCTTGGGATATACAAATATATATATAGTTCTAAAATTTTATAATTAAATCTTAAATATTTTTATATTTTTATTTGATTTATACACTTTTTAAATTAATTTTGAATCAATACTTTTTAAATAAAAGTGGTTAAAATCGTTGAAAATATATATTGATCAAATAAAAATTATTAATGACTTAACTGTATTTTGTCTAAAAAAAACTTATTTAAAATGAATTTAAACAATATAAAATTTAAATATAAATACAAAAAAATTAACTTAATTATAAAAATTCATAAAATTTTAGAACCAATTTTTTTACGTATCTCCTACCTTTATCCTGTTGCCAGACAACGTCCGGATCTTCTCATGCAAAGCAACTGATTACCACTAGAAGGAAAATGAATAACATTAAAACCTGACGCTTGTAGGTTTCGAGAGCAATGCCCTTAGTCCCGGCTGCCAGAAGCAGCTTTCTCTGTTCGTTTGGCTTGGTGTTTTTTTGACACCGTTTTCTCCTCCTTTAGCGAACTGAATTCAATTGCATCGGTTTTATTGAAACGTCGTCAGATGAGTTGTCAATTGGATCCACAAGTTTGGGTTGTGTAAATTTTAAGTGGGTATAATTATTTTACAATGTACATATATTTTTCTTTTCTTCTAGCATATGACCAGTGATGCCCCTGCAATCAACGTCTCTGTAAGAAGGCGCGATGTGAATGCAAAATCTTGTATGGCTTGCATTAGTAGAAAATGTCACCAGAATGTTCGTATGTAGTTTATGTGTATTGTTTAAAAACAAAAAATAATTACATATACATGTCAAAGAATCAAGGATCTGCCCTTGACGCTTGCCTTTTTCACCTGGGAGGGGTCTATTGACAGTGAAAACACAAACGTCCACTTTAATGTTTTGGTTACGATGCAAGCACCTTTTTAACACAAAAAAAAAACGCAATAAGCTAAGTAGCACAATTACGTAAAGTCCTTGTCACAAGCAATTTCCTGAGAATTATTTCTGCTCCGTTTTGCGTTGGTTGTAGAGAGAACAAAGTTAGAATCATTAAGTGTTTCGGTTGACTAACAAGTGGAGATGCCAATCGAATGTAAATTATATAATGGAAATTAATATAGTCGATTTTTAATAAGCACGATTTGTGTTCAGCTTTGAGGTTTAGATTCACTACTGTCCGGAAAACAACCCCAGAAAATTTGAAGAAAAAGAGGAGACTTTAACATATAAAGTAACGCAGACGCATCAAATTGAACTTGAATTATTTTGTCTAGAAGTTGACCTTCGCACACCAAACATTGTGTTCAACTATTTGAATCTTGATATGACAAAGAAATGGCACGTCACTATGCCTCCATCTACACAAAATTGTCAACACTTATCCACACGTACGTCTCATCATTATCCCATCGCAGTTATTTATTCGTCCTGTGAAAAAAAAAAAAAAAAAAAAAAACTCCCTTCAAACTCAAGGCTTTTACCCGATAGTGGGCTTTTCTCCTTTATTCTGCTGTGGCTGCACTGTTGCTTACCTTGCATGATTCCCATCGTGGATATTGACTGATTAATCTGAGACTCTAAAATAAAGTTAAATAGTGGAAGGTTTCGCGACGAAATTACAAGTGGACAATACCGTGTAAGCTCAAAATAAAGCAAGCCAGATAGGCCTTTTCGGCTAAAGTCAACTTTAAATACGTACCATTACACACAAATGGAGATGCTGTAGTTGGGCTTTTATCAATATCAAAGAAAATTGTCTACTTTCCCCCGTTTGTTTCATATGGTTCATGCATAGTATCTTTGCTTTCAAGAGAAATCTTCAGGTCTAGCCTTTCTTTTCTGAGTTGGGGGCAACGAATGCTTCTGCCATGTTAGATTGGGACATAAGTCAACTTCATGGTTGCGCCACACACAAGCAAAATTTGAGGACTTGTACGGTTCATTAACTTTCAAAAGTTCTACGTGGTTCAGGCAAAAAATCTATCGTCCTATGGGGCCATGCATAAAGTATGTAAATTAATTGTTTTATTTTTGTGTTTGCTAAGACAGCATCAAGAACAAGAGTTTTAGAGCATCACTTGGGTAGTTAAGACACCAATTTCAAGGGGTTATGCCAAGCAAAATCCACTTTTCTCGGGAATTCAAGCAAAGAAAAGATTATATATATGTCGGCAAAGATAAAATAACGGGGAGAAGCTTATTGACAATGCCGCATGCATTTTATCATTTCATTTCCTTCGTAGATCAGAAAATCAACCTCTTTAGATCTTTGATCCACTAATGAGTCATCAAAAACTTTATTGGGCAAGTATTAATCAAAACAAAATGATTGAGCACGTGTAATTAAGAAAAACATTTTGGGTCCCCGAAAACCAGCGGCCTATGATAGGCGTGGCCATGATGTAAGTGATAAGTTCTTAGACATCACAAGATCCATTATATTCGTCAACCCTAAGCAACGAAGAATAATAAGCATCATGTAAAACAACAACAACAACAACAATAATAATAATAAAGAAGGTCGATACACGTTATGATGATGAGTGTGATTTCCTGGCAAATTGGACTCTAGTGAGAACAAAAATATACATAATGGGGAGTTTTTCGTAAATAGGGTCTCAACGTAACACTGTTGGCTTTTGGTGGAGGTGATGCGGATTGCATATAGCTTTGTGTCCTTCCACATACACACAGATTACGTATTTCGGGGAATGGATTCTCCCAACACATACTGAAAATGCGGCTGGAAAGGGTAATTTATTGAACTGCAAGTGATTATAGATCAACAACTCACAATTTTCAAAGAGTTTTTGCCTGCCACAAGTTTATAAATAAAATTGTAAAAATAAAAAGTATTTGTGTAGTTAGCATTATTAAAAAATAATAATAATTACAAGTTGGGTTGTGGCTTACAACTTAAAGATTGAAAATGATGGGCCGCCCATCATTGACGTCGGCCATCGAGGTGCGCTGCGATGTCCTATATATATTGTCTGCATGTGTCGACTTCAAAGTTATTGAACAGGAATCATAGACGAGAGATTAAATTGTCCCTTAAAATCTTAAAATTTAATCCCATAAAAAAGTATAAAGTTTATTAAAATAAAAGGAATTAGTTTGAATTTTACAGAGAAATCAAACATCAAAATTATAATAGATATAACTTTAGAGCGAGACACAATTTTTTCACTTACATTATCTTTTAGTTAACAAAAACAAGTCATAGGACTTGAGTGATTGAACTCGGTAGTTCTCTAATTTAAAAAAAAAAATTATATACAAATCAATAAACTTATTAATGATATTAAAATCACTTCTAAAATGAACTTTAAGGTCAAATCAGAGTTAACGATAAAAAAAAAAAAAAAAGTAAGAAAGGCTTTCCAAAAGAAATATATTTGAAAAACTCCAAACAAATTGTTTGGAGAGGATGATTGACGAATTGGCGTCCTCTGGCCTTTTCTTTCCGAAAACCGCAGGAATGCCAAGGTCAACCGCAGGATAATTCGTGGCAACTAAATTTGAAAGCTGACGCCACTGTACTGAAGTTTAACAAGAGACCTCAGCCCAATCGACACTAAAGCTTACTTTAATCATTTTCATGGGAAAGTCAAAAGATTGCAGTACAGTGTTTTTGAGTGTTGCCTTTACCCCATTAAACAATGCCTGTCTCAGTTGGCAGCCTTCATAATGAAAGGCTTCAGATTTCAACTCCACTACCGCGACTTGACTTCAGTGGCATTCTGTTTTTGAATGGTCCGCATAATGAAAGGACTAGATCGTAGATGTATGGTTGCAAGTCCTCCGAATGGTATAGAAGTGAATTTATGAGTAAAAAATGCTCCGCTTTATCATGTAATTTATAATTTAATAAATTAATGACGCATAATGCACCGAAAAAGAGACACGTAACATATGCTGACTCCAACGATTTTTCACGGTAAATTATGTCCCCATGTGGCAGGGTCTGCAATTTGATTGATTCTAGGCGACGTATAGAAATGGTACTATGGCTGAGCTCATCTTCGAACCAGCAATGGACTAGCGCATAACCAGCTTAATCTAATTTTTTATTTTTCCCAAGATTTGTATCTTCTGGGGCAAACCATGCGCGGCGAATGGCAATAAAAATGTCAAAACGGCCTTTTACGCAGGAAAGATTTGCGTTTGAGTGGACCTGCCTGACAGTTGCGCAAAAAAGTCTTACAAGATCTTTCAGTTAATCGCCAATAATGGGAATCAAGATAGGTGGAACCACGTCCAGAGCACAAGTTATAGAATAATGGAAGAGCCCAAGGACATTTCGGTACAGAAAATGATAGGGTGTCACACCATGCCTTACCCATACGGAGTGTAATATTATTGCCACAGCCAGCAAGGTAGAAACAGGCAGTTTGCGAGGGTGAGAATGGAGAGACAGTCCAAGCAGCAGGTGTATGCCCACATGGATACCTCCCAGTGGGACAGCGATAACTTTTTCATTTCGTGTGCTCAGTTACGAAATGGATTACGAAACATATCCATTAAAAAGAGTTAAGAGTCTACGTCTCCAATTTGATTATTTTAAAATATAGCCAATTGCTCTACACTTGGGCCTAATGGGAAGACGTGTAGATTAGACTAATGGACCTATCAATTCCCAGATCTCGTGTTCTTCTGGGCTCTGCGAGTTGAGACTTTTTTGGTCTACATCCAGTGCCCTGTATGGGATACGGTGGGGCGCGCGCATCGGAGTTGCAACTTCAGTCGGTCCCCGAACGCGCGATGCTTGCAGGGCAAGAAGAAAACTATTGCAAGGGCATGAATGAATAGAAAATGAACATTGGATCTTGGGCAAAATTTGTTCCGTCTTAAATGATAAAAAACAAACAAAAAGAAAAGATACAGATGAATTAAAAACAGAAAACTCAAGTAAATATAATTAATTTTTATACTACATATTCATTATTTTTTAGTATGTTAATATTTTATCATAAAAATTAATCATATCTTCTTAAATCTACTATTAAAATTAATCATAGGCCGCCATACCAAATGACATAAGAATTAAAGAAAATAAGTCAAAAAAAAAATTAAGAGGAAAATGAAAACAGAGATGTTTTTGTCTTCATCGGTTTTTCTCACACATCCGTGGCCGGATATTTTGAATCCTTCTTGCAGACAAACATGGTTTTGAAGGAAATGTACAGACAAGTCTGCCCTGGTAAAGACAGACATCACTCTGAGATCCAGTTGCAGCCGTACACCAATCCCCTAATAAGCCGACTCATTTACCTGTAAAAGAACACGAACGGACAGGGTTGGAAAACTTCAGTTCTTCATAAGCAGTCAACAATGTCAACAGCCACCATCCTTATCCTCAAAATCACTAGCATGGCTAATAGTCGAAGTCCCTCTTATGTAGCTTTAGTTTACAGTTTGTAAGCAACAAAACTACTCAGTACACTTGCAAGCAAACCCAAATAAATTTACAACCACTTAGCTTAAATGGGCATTATAATCAACAGAGAAACTTACCATAGTTCTGGCGCACCATTGTGAACTTATATATGGCCTTCACAAGGGAACCATACCTCATGGATTTCAGAGGTCCCATGTGCCTGTAAAATTGAAAAAGTCTAATAAGATTAGGACCAAGACAAATAGCAAAAGTTGCGAAACGACTTTTTCATGAGATGAACGAGAAGCTCCTCAAGCATCCATTACATGAATATTCCACTATAAATTGCATGTAGACTTCATTAAATCATCTCATTATTAAAGTTAAAATAAAATTTTCAGACAGAATACAGCGGGGTTGGCATGGCAGCAATATTTCAACTTTGTATCATCTATGGGAATAAATAGAAAGAACTTAATTGTTCCATTGTGTCAGAAGGCTTACACTATTTCAGTATACTTCATTCTCCATGCTGGAAAACCTAAGTGGCATCTAACGGGCCCACACACTAGTAGCAGATCAGGTTCTGGTCCTCTGCAACCTGCTAATATGAGACCATGAACTTCCAGTAAGCCTGAGATCAAAGAAATCAATCTCTTCAAAAGGGTTTAGCGAGTCAAACCTATAGCTCTTAGTGCGTCATCCAAATGAGCTTCTGTGTACATTAGGCCTTCCTGTTCTTCATCAGTTTTTGCCAACTTCAAATGCCTCAAATAGAGTAAATTAGCTGCCTTGGCCACTGCTTCCTTTCCATCAGAGCTCGAAGTGAACTCTAGAGTTATATGTTTCTTGTCCTGTTGTAAATCATTCTTCTCCTGAATATCCTACAAGGACCAGCAGTAAATGGAATCGAAACTCATTCATTCATTGCAGCCGAATCAATCACATGGTGGACAGCTTTATTTAATTCTTTTTTATACACCATTGTCCAGGAAAAACAGAAAATCTCCAGGTTATGATTTAGACCAGAATTTGTTGTACCTTATTCATCTAAGCCATCTCTACTCAAGCAAGAAACTCAAAATTGTTTATAATTAGCAGAAAGATTGCAAGGCTATATGATCATATATCTTCACTGTGTCAAAGCAAATTCCATGAATCGCAGTAAAGTGAAAAGCAGAAAGATTAAAGACACTACCTCAAATAGCACTGCATTATTCAACTTTTGCAAGATGAATTCTTTGGATCTCTTCAAAATCCCTGGGAGAAAGAAGAAGTCCAAAGATACACATATTCTCATTGTTTTATTTGAATATATTCACATGGTTGCATCATCACATGTTAACAGCAGAAGAACGCACTTACCTTCCACATCATAAAGGCATAGGTGTTTCACACCAATAGCTTCCAACCACTGCAAAAGCCGAACAACTTCAGAAATTCGGCAAGCATCATCACTTTCCATCACAATGGCAAGGTACTTAAGCTTCCTAACGTCCAAAGATTTGTAGCGGTTGAGTATTCCAAAAGAGATTAAATAACTTTCTACCTCATCAACTATACCAACTCCAAGGTACCACAAGCTGACAAGCAGATGCAGAAAATGCCACAGTAATCGAAGGCCAAGATTGCCAATCTGCAAAAACCTTAAAAACCACAATAAAAATCTAAGTTTGGGACAAAACTGTAACTTATACTAAAAGGGAAAAAATGCAGAACTACATTCACTATTGTTTGATATCATAATAAACTATAAACAAATTGCAAACCCAGGATGAATTTTCACATTCAATGTTACATTGGACCAATTTCCTGAACTGTGTGAAGATTGGTACCACTGTGACATCGTGGATCAGGTCAATGACCATAATTGATAGAGTGATCAACGAATCTAACTTTTACATCCAGATTACAGACATACCAGTCCGAAAGCCTTTTGCTTTAAATGTACCACTTGGTTTCTCATCTTTATATGGCATTATGATTGGAAATAAGTACTCTCTCATTCAATTAAATTCTAGAAGAAGAAAAATGAGTAGGAAGAAGGCTAAAAGGTAACCGTCCAAAATTGTAAATAAATCCGTTTGATCTGTCTTTTCCAATCACTGTAAAGGGTCAAAACTAAAAACAATACTAGCCATGAATCTCCTGTCAACCCAAGCACGCCTAAATAGTCTACACTCCTTATATGGATTATAACTAATCACCCAATAAAACAAGAAAAGTTACAATTTTCAACAGCAATCACCAAACTTCCGTAAGAGAAAAAGAAACTAATAAAAGTTCCGGGTGCCAAATATACTAAACGCAGAAGGTTAAAATTACCGGCCCTTAAAATCAACAACGACCCTACTAATAAGTAGAGATGCTTTACCAACCAACTGATCAAAGGCGCACGTACTTACCCGATTGCCCCAACAGGGAAACCTTTGCACTTCATATCTCGCATCCACCATTACTCTACCGCCAGAAGAACAGAAAACCCAGAAATAAAGCGTATAGAAAATTGCCAACCTGATACACGTACAGTTGTCTGATTGGACATGAACATCATAGAACTGACATAACCGAAGTAAAGAACGCGCTTCCGAAATTGCAAAAGCCAAAAGAAACGAGTGGTTTTTTTTCTTGCGTTTAAAAAAAAAAACAAGAAGAACGCAGAGAAAAAGAAGAAGAAGAAGAAGAAGAAAGGATGGGATCGCTTAACTTTTTCCCATACCTGATTGCATCAGTTTTTATTTCTGAAGCGAAAGTATACCATTGGATCTCACCGGCCGGTTGGCCTTTTTTCCCTGACTTTTAGCTAGAATCCATATAGCATATGAACACTTAAGTTCCGTTGTAATATCTTGATTATTACGTGTGTCTCGGCTTGTGTCTCTGTGGGGCTTCGATTAAAGATTTTATTGACTTTATTTTATTTATTTATTTATTTGGAAGGACAAATGTTCTTTCTTTGGGAGAATAAACCCCTTCTTTCTTTCTTTTTTTCCTTTTTTTTGTTCTGACTTTGTTTTCCCTTGGCTTTTTTTTTTTTTTTTTTATCTTTTTTCCTTTCGCCTTTTGTTCCCTCTTTCTTTTGGGCAATGTATTTGTTCTACACGATACTCTCTTAAATTAGCCCATGAAGAATAATAAAATAAAAGTGCTTCTCTTGCGGGCTTTTTTGGTTTATGGAGCGAGCTTACTAAAACGTGTGGATGTGGACGGAAGAAATTCAACTTTCCACTGGGGATTACTGACAAGATTTTTTATTCTTTTAATTCCTTTAAATTATTTTTTATTATTAATTTTATAAAAGAATTGAGAAAGTCGAATATTGAGGTGGCAGTGTTCAGTTTTGCAAAAGGTTATTATTTAAATTTTCAATTATAATAATTCCTTTATTTTTCTTAATACTGTTATTGCTATTACCCTCATCACGCTAGCCTCTAAATAATTTATCCACCAATTCTTATAAGATCGGTCTCTCCTCTGTAAAATAATTTTAGAGATAAATTGAATTACAGAAGGTAAATACTTCTAAATTTAACCTTTTTTTTCCTTCTTAGTAATTTACTATTGATAAATTAATTTAAAAATAGTATGTATATTTTTTGGAATATTGACTGATGAGGTAATTCGATAATATGCTTTTCTTTTTCTCCTCAAAAAACATCGAGAATTATTGCACATATTAGTATTTCAATTTCTTTTTGCATATCCTTAAATTTTTTAAGTCTATAATTTTTACATTATATACTTATAAGCGATTTTGTCATGAGAAAAGAGAAAAAATTTCTTTTCTTTTAACCGTTTTGTAGAGCACATTAAATTATTTATATTGAGGAGTTAAAATAAATTTAATGTCAATAAACTTTCCATACAAGATTTAGCATGATGTATCACAATTTTTAAATCATAGCAATTCTCAAAGGATAGTAACTTAGCAATTCTCAAATTATCTCGATTTGATATGCATAAATATTTTTTAATATTTATTAAAAATTATACAAGTTGTTAAGCGGACTAAAAAATTTCCTTGCTTGGTCATACTATATTCAGATACTTTTAAAATTATTGAAGCATGTGTCTCTAAACAAGGATAAGAAGGGATCTTGAAACAAAAGATAAATACAAAAGAAAGCTTCCGAATAAGATTATTTGATTTGATGTTGTGTTCCTGTTCCTTGTTTCTTCAACTGTACATTTTTCTCTGGTAAAATGTAAAATGAACAAACCTGGACCGTTCATCTGTCTGCATCTGTCACAGCGTTCCGTTTTATCCCTGTTTTCATTTTCCTCATGGAATAAGAAATTCCAATTAAATGCGGAATCCTAAATAATCAGCAACTTGTTTTTTTTTTTTTTTGTTGGTTGTATTTTAAATCGACTGTCTTATTGTAACGGTCAAACGCCTTCGTTCATACAAATCCGTATCTCTGGAATGAAACTAGTAATTTCTCTTCTCTCCAGTCTCCAGCCTCCCCGTCCGTCGTTCTCTGTCTCCGTGGCCTCCATGGTCTTTGGGCTTTGCCCGCTGCTGAAGCGCTGCAGTTTCCTTCCGGCTCTGAGATTCGTCGTGTTCTCTGTCCTGTAAGCGCTGCTTCTTTTATTTCTAGCCATTGCCGGAGTCGGAGTTTCACACACTCTTTCCATTTTTTTCTTCCAAGAATGCAAAAGAAGCTCTGAAAATGGAAGAATCTTTGAATCTGTGAGTGGCCTTGGAAGTATCACGCTCCAGAGACAACCAAGATTTGGCGTGCTTTAAACCGATCGTGGCGATTCTTGACTTGACTTGAGCCCTTTCTGTTGTTGCAATTTCTTGCAACGGTAAATTGTTTGGTCTTATTCTTTTTTGCGTTATTGTTTCTGTTGCTCATTTTCTTTTTGTGGTTCTTCATCGATTTCTTCTTTTTTCCTTTTGGCCGTCTAATGATAGTTCTTTATTGATTTTTAAAGCCGTAGAGAGTCTTTAAATATCCAGGGCATCAGTGACAGAGATAGTGTTTATATTACCTATGCCACAGAGTATGGTAATTTATCTAGACCCTTTGATGTTTTACACCACAAATTAAAAAAAAAAAAAAAAAAGCTGCTCTATCAACTTTTTGGTAAAGAGATAAACAAAAAAGGTTCGAGAGTTTGATATCTAAAGCATTTGATGTTGACTAACAGAGAATGTAAATGTGTTGGGTTTTTTCTTTTTTCTCCTGATTTTTCTCACATAATTTGATCTTGGATGATTTGATCACGCAGTCACCCCCCAGTTATCCTCCCTTTTCTCTACATTTATTTTGTCATTTTATTCACTGCACACAGAGCGCGGGTACCTCATACGATATCGTTTGAACTGCAACTAACAATTCTCCTAATCGGCTAATTCCCACAAGTGCCGCAGCGATCTTTTTTTTAGGTAATCCCTATTCAGAAAGCCAGCAGTGAAATGGTATCTTAAATCTTGCGTATCTTTTTAGGCTTGGTGTTACGGCCCGTCCACAAGCCTAACTCCGTGACATTGGACTTAAAACAGACGCGGTTTGGGCCTATTGGTAATTCACCTGTCGTGTGTGTGACTTCCATAAAACTAGGTTCGGTCTAGAGCTTGGCTTGGGTTGCACCCTTGGGATTCGTTCATTTTATATCAGTTCTATTCTGCTTTGGAAATTTCAAATCGTTTGCATGGTTGGATTGGATGGTCTCCTGCAACACCGTCGTTGTATTGTCGGAGGGACCTTTTTTTTTTTGTTAATTTTTTTATAACATTAGATTGCACTAAGTCAATGAAACTACCATGGATTGGAGTATGATTATCTTGTCTACAGGACTACTAGCTTCGGCGCTTCATTTCATTAACTTGAACCAGAATTTTTTTTTTTTAATCTTTTGCATCATTCATGTGCAGGCCTTGGCTTTTTCTTTGTTGGACATTGGGAACCCATTTTCTTTTCGAGCCGAAACAGCGGAACCTAGCGGACAGATAGAAAAGAATTTTTGTAATTAGCATCAATAATTGTACATTTCTTTTCATGATTTTCTTTTATGTTTTGACTCTTAATGGATTCTTTGCTTCGTATTGTAGTCACTTCACCTTAATTCTCCCTTTTGATTTTGTTTTTTTCTTTGCTGCAGGGTGGTTGAGGTCATCCGCTCTGTGATCGAAAATTTTTTCCTTAAACCCAGTAGTGCCACAACAATGTCTGTGGGTATCAGTCTCTTAGCTGATTTTAGGTTCATTCTTGTCCCCTTCTAAGCCTTTCAGTTTTATGTCGTCACACTCACTATGCACGTGGTGTTTGGATTTGTTTTAGTAACGTCTTACTGTAACTGCTTTTCTTTGTTCCGAAAAGCTGCACCATACAAGTGACGTAGGTCACATGTTATAGTTGACTTTGGCAATGCTCCATCTCAAATCTATGCTGTTGTTGCTCTAAAAGCTAATATGTTTGAGATGGATTTAAAGCTAGGAATGTCGGTGTTGGCTATGATTGTAGGATAAGGTAAATACGGTAATGTGGAAGCATGCTCACTTAGAATGGATTTGAATTTAGATTATTTGATGTGGGGCTATTGGTAAATTACAGTAGGCAATGATGGTGACTGATTTCTCTTATAGGTTTTACAACCTGTAATATTTGTCAGGTTGCAATCTCTTTCTAGAAACAGCAACTCTGGCAACAGTGTTGTTGCTATGATTGCTCTTCATGTTTCTTTGTTTCGTTTTTTGCCTTCCGATGAATTTTGTGACAGCGCAAGTTACATCGAAGAAGCTTGTTTCAATTTTTAAGTTCTAGTTATGGGACTCAAGTAATTCAAACAAGCAGCAGGACTTGCTGTCTGAAAAAGAATGGATAAGAAATGGGATCTTGTCGCCCAGCTTTCCATGGCTTTTCCTTTTAGGTGTTTCCCTCTTTTTGTATTTGTTTTGGGTTGGAAGCCAGGAAAGTACGGCTTCCATAACCTCCGTGGTTGGCCTTGTCATTTGGTTCTATTCTTTGTTTTGCAATAGTCACTCTCTTCTGTACACATATGGACTGTCATTTCCAACTAATGTGGTTGCCATTTTCTTTTATTGGTTTACTGTCTTCTAGATCTGGCATAACTTTGCGTGCTGCAGTGGATCATTGTTGCTGTCTGGAAATCTTGCCAAAACACTCTTAATATACTCTTTTCAGAATGATAGTGACGACCCATTGCCTATATCAGGCAACTCGTCACTGTATCATGTGTTGTCGTCTTGTCATTGCCTTATGAGTGGCTTCACAATCTTCTCTGCCTACTGCAGTTGTGCTTTTGATAATTATGCATAGTACTTAAGTGAAGGAAATTACTTCTCTCCTATTCTTTTTTCTCATGTTTTATATTTTCCTTGTTATCACATATGTATAAATTTGTTTTTCATTTCTCATCCCATCTATCTTTTCTTCTTATTTTAGTTCTATATATCGTACTATTGTACGAGGTCTGGTCTCTTGGGATGCAGTCAGTGTTATGGTTACTATGTGTTTCCTTGTCATTGATGGATAAAGAATACGATAACACTCTTTAAACCTCGCATCAGGGAGGATATATAAGTCTTTGGTGTGCACTATATCTTTCAACAATATAAAAAGAACATGATCATGATACTAAAGAAACCTAAACACCCTAAGACTTTACATGGTTCCACAACGATAAATTTGTTTTTCATTTCTCATCCAATCTATCTTTTCTTCTTATTTTAGTTCTATTCCTTAAGAAATACTTTTGTATGAGGCCTGGTTTCTTGGGATGCAGTCAGTGTTGTTATGGTTACTATGTTTTTTCTTGTCATTGATGGCTAAAGAATAGGATAACACTCTTTAAACCTCGCATCAGTGAGGATATATAAGTCTTTGGTGTTTCAACAATATAAAAAGAACAAGATCGTGATACTAAAGAAACCTAAACACCATAAGACTTTACATGGTTCCACAATGATTAGATTTCAGATACAGACAAGACAAGAATACAGTGGGCATATCGAGGAGGTAGTGAGACATATTAACAGTGGAAGTTGCACCTGAGTGAGTGTGTTTGTGTGTATGATATGGGAGGAACTAACTTGATATTAAAGTTTCTCCTATTTACTTTGCTATTTGCTTTCTACCATGTTTCATCTATCAGATTGTTATGTGACTTGCATCTGCAACGCGATATCCCCATGATCTCATTTTGAATTTTTATGAAATGTCTCTCTGCTTTATCTGACATTCATTGTATCTTGCAGTAATGGACTTTACCTGCATTGGTGGAGACAAAAGTAAAGAACGAGTTCTTCTACTGGAAGATGAAGCATCTTCATTTGAAAGTAACATTGAAGGTAGCTCTTGTTATTCATGTTAGCAAGTTATTTTTTCATATTTGCTTCCATCCTTCAACGTAAATTTTTGAGATTCCATGGTATTCTTATATATTTGAATTTTTTCATTATATTTGGTGAGAAATGATGATTAGTGTTGCTCCATCTTGATCTAGGTACGGATCTCATATGTTGAAATTTTGTTGGATTTATAAACTTAGGTTCATTGGATTTATAAACTTATGTTAGTTTTATTTGATTTATAAACTTATGTTTGGTTTATTGGATTAAAAATTTATGTTTGGCCCATGCGCATTTAGTTATGGATAATTGATATATTTATCCAGTTTTCCAGTATATCTTGTGGAATCTTCCAGTCTCACCAAGCAATGCCTGTCATCTGTAACCAAACCTGTTTCGATTGTTGTGCTATAAAATTTATTCACTTCTGCTTCTTTATTTTTCCTTTACTGTTTACTTCCAACTACTGTGTCTCAAACACTGCTGTCAATTTTGTTCGTTTTGTATGTTGCTGGTTGTCCGTCTATTTGAGATTTTGTGGAAGAATGAACGACGGGTTGCACTTTTATTTAATGTGTGTTGTGATTTTTTTTTTCTCTTTGGTTCTATCATGGCTAAAAGTTAATGATCTTCTGTATATAATATATCTTCTTCACAAGATGGAGAGATTTTACAATCATGTAGAAATCCCTCAGGTTATGGTGAATCCTACAAGGTTATTGGCCATTTTGACATTTTCAGTGTGTCATCTAACATCAGAGCCCACTTACTCCTAGACTTTTAAGTAATGACAAGTGAGCCATAACGGGAAAATTTGTTTTTATTGAGGTTGCAATCTGTGTACTTGAGCACACAAAGCTTGGTAATAATTATTCTCCATAATTAGGTAGTTTCTGTGTTAGTCTAGTGGAGGTTAACTGTTATTCTAGTAGCCTGGTTTGCAGAACTGAACATGATGGGCTTTTGAAAATAAGATTAATCAATTTTGGATGGTAAGGTTCATTCAGCAAATATGGATTATGTTTCCTGCATTGAGTTGTCTTCATATTCTTTGACTCTCCACATGAATAAACTGAATCACAATATTTTAGAAGTTTCTAGTTTCAGGTTTAGTATATTATATCCCAGTATCTTAACTTTGGATGCTTGAGTTGTGTTGCGGGCAACAGAGGCTGGTGGTGCTAGGGACTATCAATGTGATAATTGCAGATTACGAACAACCATAATTATGCCAAAAAATGTGCTTTGGTCTGGATGATAAGCAGGTTTGATGTGTTGTATTTATCCATTTTGTCTAATTTCTCACTTCTGTTCCTTATTATTCTAGTTTTCAGACCTCAATCTTGACTAACTGCTTTGATTTTTATTACAGATTTACAAGGTTCACTGAAATATACTTGAGCAGTTAGAATGGAATGAAGATCTATTTTTTACAGCATCAATCTGCTTTGCTCTGCAGCACATTATCCAGTTGCTTTTACTATGCGTTGGAACTTAGTCTAGGATTTTAAGTGGAGTTACTTGATCTACCTTCAATATTTTCCTGAATGTGTGATATTCATTGTCAAAGTTCTGCTCACCAATATTCTTACACCTTATCATCTATATTATTAATGGGTTCTTAGCCTTCATGGGACCAATTCCAAGTGATAGTCAGGCTTCCACATTGCCCTTTGTTTTTTTGGAAAGTACATTTTGATTGGACCATTTTTTGGACACTTTTTTTTTATTGTGATTTAGGAGTATAAACTGTTCATTGATTATAGTTTAGGATTGGCCTCTTGCATTACCCTCACCTCTTGATGGTAAGATGATTATTTACCTGAACGTTCCACTCCCTTAATTGTTGAATGTTCTTTTCTCGGGTAAACCCATGTGCTGCTAGTGGTTTTTGATGCACCATGGCAAGAGGCTGTTCATGGTATTAAAGCTTTGAAGTATCTAAATAGCTCAGAAAGTTGTGGAAACAATTGTCCAACTGTGTTTCAATCGATGATAATTGAAGAGCCTCCTCTGTTGAGCATTTGACCGAAAGTGAGGCTTCAATATGGGCTTACAAATATCATTGTTGGAATTTATCATATGACATGTTTGTAAACAGTAAGTTGTTACACACCGAGACAAGTTCAAAAGAAGCCTCCAAACGTAAGGAATAGGGCTGAAAATGCAGCAAGTGGAGAAAAATCAAAATCTACAAATTTTTACGACTCTAAGGATATCTTTTGGAGTTGGTGTGAGGGATCAATTTTGGCAGCCTGGTCAAATAACACACTTCTTGTGAATACAGCAACAAAATAAGTTCACTTTTTTATTATGATTTTCATTGTTTTTTTTTTTTTTAGTGCTACGTGGACATGTGGTTGCTGCTCGTCTTTGACTCTGTAAGTGTCTGTCCTCAATATCTCAATCTGTTGTCTTCGAGTAACGTCTAAGAATGTTTATTATGATAAAGGCATAATTTTGCTTTCATCTTTGATTTGCAGGCAGCTGCGAGTTTGTCTATTGTCCATGTGATGGGAAAATTAGCAACTGACTCTATTACTAGAGTTTTGTCTATATTATTATTATTGGTGAAGATAGTCATATGTAACGAGACTATTATTTTATTTTTAAAAAATAATTTGTTGGGGCTGTACACTGTCATATTTATAAAGTTTAATAATTTTTTTTATTTTTTGATGGGACTCTGTCACGTATCATTTATAAAAACATATATTATTGTGGTTATGCTGTCAATTTGATTCTTCTGCATAAGTCACTCAGTGAAGGACGAAGTTAAAGTCATTGCACAAAACCTCTACGACATCACATCGTGTGTTTATTTTCCTTTTAACAGTTGAGGTGGTGGCAAAATACTCACAGTGGGGCTACAGGTTCGTGCAATTATGCGATTTTATCTTTGAACTTTTACGAAATGTGGCATTCTTAATGAAGTCATGTATTTGACTAGGAGTATTAATATCCGAAATTATATCCTCAAATATATTTTGAATCTTTTAAAGTTTTATTGTTCTTGTTAGGTCGTGGAATTACCGTAGACCGATTCATAGTTTACTCCCTTCCATTACTTAATTATTTTCTTTTGAAGGTCATAAGATATCTGTTTCATGGGCATATTTCCAATGGCTAACAAAGATAAATATCCAGTTGAAATATTCTTGTTGTGGCACTGTGGGGTATTTCTTTGTCTCCATTTCCATTACTGACTCCAATTATGGATTTTCCTTCTTGCACGCCTATATGCCTGTGTTTCCATGTCGAAGTAGTATATTTTAAGTCATTTCCACATCCTTCTGAAGAAATTCTTGATTTCCTTGCCGCACAAGCAGAATTACTTCTCCGTCTCATCGGATCTGTACAAAGCAGCTTATCTTTATCTCTTCATTTACTTGTCTTCAAAGCCTCAGGTTGCTGTCTTAAAGTGCTCGATGACTTACAGCCATCCGCCACTCAAGGTTGAAAAACTGTGAGGTTCTTACTAATGCTGCTTGCCCAAACTAGCGGGTTTTGCCGCACACAAGGCCGTGGGCCTCTTCTCGAATGCTTTAATCCAGAAGGCCCGTTAGCTGACTCCGTAGAAGTCCTTACTACTAGCCCCTTTTGAGCTCTTATTTATGATCAAGGCCCCTAACCAAGTCAAGAACCACAAAAAACTTAACCCATTCTAGTTATTTGCTAAATAATAATAATAATAATAATAATAATAATAATAATAATTATTATTATTATTATATGGGAAGGAATCAAAATAGTCCTCTTTATTGACTCACCTTAATTATAATTCTCGAACACACGAAGGAAGTGAAACCATGAACCATTCATAGTTTGCAAAAGTAGCATTTTATCAAAATGGTGTTTTAGGGGCTGTGTATTTCACGATTTTACGGTACTCGTCACCTTTAATAATGTATTTACATGGCATCACATTTAATAATGTTTGCAAATGCCATCATCTCTAATAACGTAAATTTATAGACTACTGTTGATGTCATTTGGATTTTTCATAAATTGAATTTCAAAGGTGTCAATAAGGTGTGAAAGAAGGCAAAATGACTGTGTGATTTTTTATTTACCAATCTCCCTAAAAACTCTGCATCTGTTTTCGATGCCTTCTTCGGAGTCTTTTGTAACTTTGTAAGCGACTCTTATCCTGTTGTGGTCTCAAATGCAGGCCTGGGGCCATTACCTCTTCTTTGCAAGTGCACCTCTTACTGAGCATTGATCGACGGCCATGTTCCAAGAAGTTTCTTGACACCTATTAGATAGAGCTCCACGTTATTGATGTCTTTATGAGCTTCATTATCTATTGAATGCCCGACCAAGCATTTGCTATTGTTTCTGAACCGTGTCATTCAAACAAGTCAATGAACAATCGGCCAGAAATGCGGTCTCTGTCACTTAGTGCTCCAAACAATGGAGGCGACCTTGAATTTGGAGCTGTGTGGCCGTGTCCGAGGATTTTTCAAAAGAAATCGAATTGTAAATGAAAGGCAGGAATCTTTTGTAATAAGTATGATGATTAAATTGCAGGAACCAAGTCTTGCTGACGACAGATGTTGTCTCATTGGCTTTGTAGAGACGGAGGGGAAGCATCGCCGAAATCCTTGAAACAAATAATTATCTTCTGCCTATTCGGACCGAAAGGCTTTTTGCAAAAGTACTGTTCTCCTTTTCTGTTGTGCTTTAGCATTTTCGTTTTAAAAAATTTCAATTTTCGGAACAGATGGAATATCTAGCTGACAGTGGTCTAGAAGCAAAGCCATTGTCAGTGGATAAAAGCATTTCCTTCCACCTTTAATCTTATTTTCAACCGTCCCCATTTGAAGATGGTTTGTTTGTTAAATTAGATAATTTAGCCTAACGTGTGACTTGAAAATTGTTTATTTTTTAATCAATGAATTAAAAAAAAAAGGTTTCTTGAACTAAATTAAAGGTAATGTTCCGAATATCCAAGGATGCAAATCAGCTGTGATGAACACGCGCAAAATTGTGCGCGTGAACAATGTTACGCTCATGGAAGTATTGCATCAACTTGTTGCGTGTGAAATCAGAGCCGATGGCGTTAAAGTGGAAAATCTGTCCCGTTGGATCAGATTTGAGACAGATTTTAAGTCAGCATCGCTCTCGGTCATCGGCATAGCCAATGACTCCTAGTGCAACTGACCGATGAACCCGAGTTAAAAAGGTACCACACGGGTAAAATCACTCGCACCAAACGTCGCCGTTTATACTGATGTCACACATTGACCAAACGAAGCACGCCTCGGATCCCATAACTAACCCGGGTCAAAACCCAACCCCAGTTAGAGAAAACCGTCAAGATTATTACACGTGTACCATCCAACGGCCTCAATCTATCATCCATAGATATTCACCGGTCCCCTCGGCTATATAAGTGAGCTCAAGTGACGCTAATTTTCGTGCCAAGTCTCTCGAAAAAAAATAAAACATCAAAATCCAACATGGCAAACCCTAGGGTCTTCTTCGACATGTCGATCGGCGGTTCTCCCGCCGGCAGGATCGTGATGGAGCTCTTCGCCGATGTCGTACCTCGCACCGCTGAGAACTTCCGCGCCCTCTGTACAGGCGAGAAGGGAAAAGGGAGGAGCGGGAAGCCTCTCCACTATAAGGAATCTACCTTCCATCGCGTAATCCCCAACTTCATGTGCCAGGGCGGAGATTTTACTGCCGGGAACGGCACCGGAGGCGAGTCGATCTATGGATCGAAGTTTGCCGATGAGAATTTTGTGAAGAAGCACACCGGTGCCGGCGTCCTATCCATGGCAAATGCTGGACCTGGAACCAACGGGTCTCAGTTCTTCATTTGCACAGCCAAGACTGAGTGGCTCGATGGGAAGCACGTGGTGTTTGGGCAAGTTGTGGAGGGGATGGACGTGGTGAAAGCCGTCGAGAAGGTGGGCTCTAGCAGTGGTAGGACCTCTAAGCCGGTCGTCGTCGCCGATTGCGGGCAGCTTTCCTAGACGGTCTCCGTCTCGGCGGTTTCAGTGATGGGCGGTGGTGTCGTCTAATCTTCAGTCTCTGTGTGTGCGTGTGCGTGGCGTGTTAGTAGTTAACGATTTGGGTTACGGCTTCCTTGTTTTTTTCTCTCTGCTATGTAATGTAATAGGGTTTTGGCGGTTCTGTGGGCTTTTATGTGGGGTGAACAGAACGGCCATAAATAAAGATGGGCTCACGGATCGAGGGGTTTATCTAATGGCCATCATCTTTCGGTGTCCATGATCCTGTGATATCTCTTACTCTTTGAGTCTCAGCAGTTTAATGCAAATCTCGATTGCACCTCTGGTTGTGACTGACCAATGACCATTTAAAATGCATTTGCGTGTCATTGAAATAGATATTTTCTGGAAAAGAAAATCAGAAAGAAGAGAATTTTATCTGTTAAACTTGAAATTGATTAAAAGAATTTCAAATTATCGATTAATTAGAAATTGAAAAAAGAGTATGATTTCTATGTATCAACGAAAAAGAGACCGATTTCCCAGTTTGTGCCCACGCTAAGGGGGGGGAGGGGAAGGCAATGGTCCATGGCCACTGGACGATGTGCATAAGGACAAAACGAGACATAAAGTATCCGCTTTTTGACGATGGTAAACTGTGATGCTGACTCTACTGTTAATTTGATCCGTTTAGATGGGGTGTCCGATTCGAAAACGCGAAACATCTTTTGTCCACTTCAGGGGTCCATAATCCGGCCGGCCCAGCATTGAGTTGTCGGGATTTTTAATATTTTTCCTGGGAATTGTGAGGGTAAGCGGCCATCATAAGAGCTTTTTTGTTTTTTTTTTTTTTTTATTGTGTTTTTAAAGCGATCCCTATATGTGTAATAGTTAGTGCTGGCTTAGCTGGGGCTGGATAGGCCTGGGTCGTCTGTCGGATACGGAGCCAACTTTCATGTGCTGGGCTTCACCCGGTCTTCACTTGTTCAGTAAGCCGTAAATTTCTTCGCCATGCAAACCACGTGCCGGACAAATGGGGATTCGTTGCTTTGAGGCCCCCCTCGCGGCCTTGCAAAGATGCAATAATAACGTGTAGATCGGACACAACGCGGAACAATGTCACACTGGTTCCTTCCTGAAGGGTCGCAGATGTATGCATTAAAGTGGCCCAGGCCTAAGCTCAAGCTGACGAGCCGATCTGCCTAGAAATACTAATGAGGCCTTGCTCGGCCCATTCGAGTGCGGAGAGGAAATGGCGATTAGTAATCGGCAAATCGGTGCAGCACGGTCCCGGGCGGATTCTGATTGAAGAGAAATTAGGATGTTGTAACATTATGCAGTGGGTGAGGTAATCCATCCCCGAGATAAATGATTAATGTATTTCTAATGCACAATATTCTCACATTATGCAATTATATAATTATTTGTTTGTCATACTAAAATTTGATCTTCATTCAATCAATTACAATGGTTATCATCTTAATTTTTACTATCTTAATTTTGTTAGAAAAATTTCTTATTCTAACATCTCAAAACAAAGAACAAGGGATGCCACGATTACCATAATTTATATTATACAAGTAGTATGCTCGCGTTCACGAGTGTGCCTCTTGCATGTTCTTTCATCCCCAAAAACTTGAAATTCGGAATCCCATTTTGCTAATTATGCTAACGCGTCAAATGCATATGCTGTCGTGTAAGCGTAACTATGTGTACGGAACCATTTGTGGTTCCCTACGTCTAACTTTCGGCAAATCAATTAACCTTGTCTTGGTTTTTTTTTTTTTTTTTAAATCATTATATTTATCTCACACTGTTTTTTTTTCTTCTTTTTGAAAAATTTTTATTGAACACAATTCTCATAAACTTATAAAAAATACAAAAATAAATCTAATTTGTTATTTTCAATTATAGTATAATTAATATTGATAAATTATTAAAATTATACAAATATTTGTGTCTTTCATAATATATAGTTTGTTTCGATGTAAAATATTAATTATGTAGTATAAAATCATAGTTTTCAAAATAATACATTAGTAATCGTGATAAATCATTTGAATCAGAAAAAATATTTATTTTTTGTGCAAAATTATCTATGTAATTATAGTTAATTTGGATTGATTCCTTAAAACAATATCAATGAATTTTCTTCATCTCCGAATCATTTTTTAGGGGTGTGGGCAACGAATTTTGTGCACCAGGAACGGGTGTAAATTAAGCAGAAAGTAATGGCTCATACTTATCCAATGATAATTCGACGCGTGCACAACTGTGGTCTAATCCAGTCAACAGCTAAATCGCCCTCGCGGGAGCTGCGGCAGGCGACGCGCCGTGACAACATCCGGATGTGAGCGTAATTTCCCAGTCGGAAACTTCCAAGTCAGACGACAAACTGTGAAAAAAAAAAAAAAAAGACTTCGCCTTACTGCTTCTTCTTTGATAACACGCCAACCAGGAAACGGGCGAGCGGGGGAGATTTTTTTTTGTTTTTTTAATAGCTCTGCATCCTTCTTTGGAAAGTGGAAACTCTCTTTCTCTCGAAATCCGTTTGGCAAAATCGTGCTTGACACGCGGCGTTTTGCATAGACATCTGTACGGTCATCGTTGGACCTTTCTTTTCCTTTGGGGAGTAGGAGGCAAATCGAGCTCTATTAGCGGCAACGGCGTGTCGAATTTCTACGGAAACGCTGCGCTGCTAGCTGTATTCATAATAAGATATACATGTACAGAACTGTAGATTCTTAGAGAAGTTGATAGAGAAAGGGGCCGGCCGGATGGGCTTATCGGACAATGGGAAGGGGCTAGTACTGGCAATGGCGTCGAGCGCTTTCATTGGCTGCAGCTTCATTTTGAAGAAGAAAGGCCTCAAGCGTGCTGGTGCCGCCGGCACTCGCGCTGGTTCGTCCCCCCCTTGACTTTTTCCGTTCTTCCTTCTTCTCTCTCTCTTTCTCTCCTCCTTTTTTTTCTTCTTCTTCTTTTTTATTTTTTCCTTCTTTGTTTTTGTTTTTAATATTTTGTGTTCGTCTCAGTGATTCGAATCGAACTTCGATTGCGCTTCGTTTTCTTTGGTGATATATTTTAACTCTTATTTTCACATGTTGAACGGAAAAATTGACTTTTTGTTAAGGAAGATTGAGCACGGATGATCTGAATTCCGGGTGTACCGGATTGCGATCTTCTAAAGATTAGTACATCTGCCATTTTTTGCTATGTTTCACTGAATCAAATACATAACTCTAGATCTTCCCTCAGCCCTTGCCTTTCAAATCAAAATTTTAAATATTTATTATTATTATTTTTGTTATGGACTATAATGTGGCTGGCCTGTCAGCTTGAGTTTACATCTTTGAGGATTATGCACTTCTTGCTCCGTGTAGCTGACCCTTTTCTTCTGAACAACACAGGGGTCGGAGGTTATACCTACCTTTTGGAGCCACTATGGTGGGCTGGCATGGTGACAAGTGAGTGTAGCAATATGAACCGGAGTCATGTTCTCTCTCCCCGCTAAATTAGCCATAAAGTTCTGTCGTCAGCATATCATTAATTGCAAAATTTTGACTTTGTGTAACTAGTGATTGTTGGAGAAGTTGCAAATTTTGTGGCTTATGTTTATGCTCCTGCAGTTCTAGTGACTCCTCTTGGTGCATTGAGTATTATTGTCAGGTGAATGCACTGACTTTGAACCGTTTGTGGCAACATCTGATTAAACAAAACCTTTTTCTCTGCAACTGATATTTTCCATGAAATTTGAACAGTGCGATTTTGGCACACTTCATGTTGAAGGAAAGACTGCGAAAAATGGGTATTGTTGGATGTGTGTCCTGCATTGTTGGATCTGTAGTTATCGTAATTCACGCACCTCAAGAGCATACCCCAGATTCTGTTCAAGAAATCTGGACTTTGGCAACTCAACCAGGTTAGCATGTGTTTCTTGTTTTTGATCTTCTTTGTTCAATGATATTCCCTATCCTAACAATTATACTCTCCTTTTTCTTTCCTGATTGTTTTCACAGCCTTTTTAGTTTATGTAGCAGCCACACTCTCCATAGTTTTGGCATTGGTTTTGTACTTTGAATCTCGCTGCGGGCAGACAAACATATTGGTATATCTGGGAATATGCTCTTTGATGGGTTCAGTCACGGTAATGATATTTTCTCTGAGTTTTGTAAGGGTCTTATGGCATTTATACCTGTCGGGTGGTTACTACTGGCTAGTGTTTGTTATTTACACTCTGAAATGGCTGTTATTGCATCATTCAGGTAGTAAGCATAAAGGCTATTGGAATTGCGATAAAGCTTACACTGGAGGGGATCAATCAATTAGCTTATCCTCAGACTTGGTTTTTTATTACAGTAGCAGTGATTTGTGTCATTACGCAGTTGAACTACTTGAACAAGGTAACTTTAATTAATATTAATGGTGTGATGGTTCTGTTCACCCTTTGGCTTTTATTATGTTGCCACAGCCTTTTTTTTTCCTCCTCTGTTTCTCAATATATTGAGTGATTAGTAGCCTTGATCTTTGCCCACAGATCTTGCACAACTAGGGAAAATAGAAATAGCACCTCCAGTGTCCTGCTTTCCATTATGTTTTTTCTTGCTGGAAGGGTCAATATAACCAATGAGGGGTTTTGTCACCATTTAAAATTTCACAGTTAACTCATTATATTGGATGCCAAAGGCATCAATTCAATCGCGCGTGTATAGTGGGTGACAGAATGAGAGAGAGAGAGAGAGATGTGTGGAAGTAAAGATTATTCCCTTGAAATGTTGAATGGCTTGAAACTTGCCAGCATTGTGCATAGATGATTACATGTTCCGGTTTTATCTGGCATCTTGAAGTCCCCAAAGCAATCATGTGGTCATTAATGATAGGATGATTATTCTGATGTTTCATCTCTGTTTATGTTATCACTGGAGCAGGCTTTGGACACTTTCAATGCTGCAATTGTTTCTCCAGTATACTATGTAATGTTCACGACTCTGACAATTATTGCCAGTGCAATAATGTTTAAGGTGAATGGTGAATGACTTAATCTACGCTCTGGGGTTTGATCTGGCATGTGATTAAAGTACTTTGTATGTTGCACTCACCATATCTAATGAGCTTATACTGTATATTGTCACACATGTTGTACAGGATTGGTCTGGCCAAAACGTTAGTGGTGTAGCCTCTGAGATATGTGGATTCATCACTGTACTCTCAGGAACAATAATACTTCATGCAACAAGAGAACAGGAACCACCTCCACTAGGTAAATTTATGCCATTCCTTTAAAAGGATTGTGCTAAAGTCTGTCTGAACATATTTCTTGTCTAGAAACAGAATTAGGGGAAAAGTGAGTGTGTGTTGAATGAAGCATGCCACTCACTGCATAATTGGCCCAAGGCCTGCAAACATTGATTTTGGAAATGACTAATTGATTCTAGCCTTTTTTGTGAAGAGATTACAACTTATGTGCTCGATGTCAGTTTATTTCTTCCTTCAAAATAATTGCCTAATCTGGTGTGGGCCACTCAGACAAGAGATAGACAGTAATTGTCTTCTTTTCTTGTGGAGTTTTCTTGGTTCCTCAAACATGTATAAACAAGCAATACACCATCCAGCTTCATTGAAGGAAGAGCCAATTTAAATTTTCATTAGATGAAATAAAAGCAGGTTGAAAATAAGATTTGGAAATGTTCTTGCCGTGGTGCTGCTTTTTTTTTTTTTTCCATTTGTTTCCATAGCATTGAAATGTTTACCTTAGATTCCTAGTTGGTCAATCATGGATTGCTTTTAGAGTCTATGAGTGAGTGTAAATGCTTCAATGGTTAGTAGGAGAAAATTTGTTTTTAATATGAATTGTTTGTTTTGGTTATCCAATTGCTTTATCTCTAGTTTGCTTTATGAATTTATTGATTGGCCATTCGGGCTTTTATGAGTCCCCTTGTTGTCTTTGTTGGTTTCAAACACGCTGCTCTTTATGAGCTTATGGTCACATTGCAATTACTGCTAATTGCAGGAACTGTCACTTGGGTTGTCGGCGGGGATTCTATAAAGAGTGTTGAAGAGGAACATTTAATTGATCTGCATTCTGCTGAAGATCAATGATTTTTCAGTCCCAGATGCTAGTGAGAAGAAAATGACTTCGATTATATAAATGGAGGTGCAATGAGGGAGATGCATTTGCAGAATGAAGCTTGGCATTCTGCAAAATTTTTGCGATAGTAAATACCGGATTTTTCCAATACAATTTCTTGGTGATGCAGAAAAAGGCAAACAGAGTCCAAGTACGCCTCTCCCAATCTTCAGTCACTTATTTTTTAGTACTCGGAATGGGCATGATGGTGATCTTTCAAAAACAGCGCAGGAAAGAAGAAAAAAAAAAACACAAGAATCCCGCTGGACGCGAATGATAGCCCGTATCCATCATGATGGCGTTTTTTTTTTGTTGTTTATTTTGTCCAGTGAAGTTGGTGTGCAGTTTTTCATCAAGTTGTGGTAATTATTTACTGACTGACTGACTGACTAGCTGGTACATTTCAATTGTTTTTGTAAATTTTGACCATGAAAGAGGCTGCTAATGTTTGTGATGCCCAAAGTCCAGGTCGATCTTAATTGGAGTTACCTATTGTATTGTGCCCGTGGGGATTGTTGAATTAGTTTCATTACCAGAGGACGTTAACAATTGCATGAGAAATAGTCTGTCATTCGAACTGGATAAATTTAACATGGCAGAGCTAGTGGGTGTGAACTGATGCCCCTGCCTTGGGAACGAGTGAGCCGCAGAGCCATTTGTTTGACATTTGGCGTCTCAGGGTTATTAGCGTCTCTTGGGGGTTCCTTTCTAGAGCTCCTTATTTGAGTGATATATCTCGCGTTAGTGGAAAGGCGTCCCTCCACCCGAATGTTTGTACTGATATACCAAAAAAAAAAAAAAAAACTCGTGTGCTTCTTCTTCTCTAATGGATAATTGCTAATGGTGTTCAAAAGAGTTATCAACAGGCTAAATTACTGATGTGTTAATTTGCTTTAAAAAGACACAGAATGATGCATGAATGGATTTCTTCGTAAGAAGAAGGTTGGATCTTTCTCCCTCTTCCCTGTTACATTTACTGCCCCAAGTATACGTATTATTACTGAACATTTGATGCATGCCAGCATGTCTTTCTTTTTGACGATACATATATGCTATTGGTTGTTTGTGTTCAATTTGTTTTTTTTTTCTTTCGTCATGAATGGACTTGTGTGTGCCTAAAATTTTTGCACTAAACTGATAATATTTTTATGTTATATAAAATATTATCTTATTGCATACTTTGCTATAGTAATTTCTTATTTTTATTTATTTATTTTTTTGTCGGTCCCATACCGTGTACGTTATGTAGCTGGTGGTACATAACACACAGGTAAAAACGCCAGGTTAGACAATAAAAAAATTATATAAAAAAAAAGTTGTAAGAATAAGACGCGTGAAAAAAAAAAAAAGGAAAAAGGAAAACAACCAAAAAAAAAAAAACAGTTATTAGAAAACAGGGTTATTTCGGTCAATTTTTTCTCTAACAAGGGTGAAGGGTATCCAAAAAAAATCTTCACCGTCCATTCGTCCACGAATCTCCCGACCTCATCCTTCGCCGACCCATAGAATCCAAATCTCTACGACTCTCATAAGCCTCAAGCCGTAGCGGCCTCTCCCCTAGCTGCAAAGTAACGCAACCAATAAGAGAGAGAAGATCTGAAATATCGAGAGCGTTAGAGAGAGATAGAGAGAGAACAACGAGACATGGCGGCAACCAAGGAGGCATCTCCTTGGGGCAAGCCCGGCGCTTGGGCCCTAGACGCCGAAGAAGACGAGACCGAGCTTCAAAAACAGCAAGAACTTCAGAATTCCCAGCCTACTTCGGGTGCCGAATTCCCCTCTCTCGCCGCCGCCGCCAAGCAGCCCAAGAAAAAGAAGAACCAGACGCTCTCCTTAGCCGAGTTCGCCAGCCACACTGCGGCTAAGCCAACCTATGAACCCAAAGGCCTCACCCACGTGGATCTCCTTAATCTCCCCACCGGGCCCCGCCAGCGCTCATCCGAGGAGCTCGACCGGTCCCGACTCGGTAGCGGCTTCAGGTCGTACGGCTTGGACAGCCGTAACGGCGACGATTCGTCGAATTCTCGATGGGGCAGCGGCGGCGGTAATTCTAGGGGTTTTAGTAGGGACGCTGGTAGAGAATTGGCGCCCTCGCGTGCCGATGAGATCGATGATTGGTCTAAGACCAAGAAAACAACCATGGGGAATGGATACGAGAGGAGAGAAAGAGGATCCTTTTTCGAATCTCATTCAAAAGCCGACGAATCGGATAGCTGGGTCTCCAATAAGCCAACTGAAGCACGGCGATTTGGTTCTAGTAACGGTGGAGTCGAAAGACGAGGAAGCTTTGATTCACTGTCGAGAGACAGACACCTGTATAATAATAACAGCAGCGGCCCCGCAGATTCGAATGACTGGGGAAGGAAGAAAGAGGAGAGCAATGGAACAGGGGCTACGGGCGCGAGGCCAAAGCTGGTATTGCAGCCACGTAAACTGCCCGTCGCTGACAACGATGGGAATGCAGCGAAGCCGAAGGGCCCGAGCCCGTTTGGAAATGCCAGACCGAGAGAGGAAGTTTTGGCAGAGAAAGGGAAGGATTGGAAGGAATTAGATGAGAAGCTGGAGTCCTTGAAGTTTAATAACGGTGGACAAGAGTCAGAGAAGGGTGGAAGAGCGGATGCGGCGCCATTTGGATGGAGAAGCCCTGGAAACCGGCGTGATGAGAGGAGTTGGGCAAAGTCTGATGACGTTGATTCCGGCTCTCGTCCCCCGAGGTTTGTTTGGTAAAGCTTTTTTATTGTTAAATTGTCCAGTGTGATTAAGTTTTGGTCATGCTTTTAGTGCTTTGTGAGTTTTGGTTTATTCGTACAAGGACTTGTTAATTAGATGTTGTATTTACCTTAGCTTTTGTTTATGTATCTTTGAAGTGAAATTATTTCTTTTGTGATGATGGGGCATTGTATCAGGAGGAAAGGGATAGCCTTTAGCATGAGCCTTCTGGCTTTTCTGCAGCCAATAAGTTGCTTTTTGTACCAATGGTATTTCTTGTTCTCTCTATTGTGCTATGAACATGAACGTTTCATGGAACTAGCACTTGTGTTGATTGGGATTTGAACAATGTTGTAGAGTGTTAGAGTGTGACATCTTTCCACGCTGATAAAGGTCCTAAATGGTTTGACAGCATAAATGCCTGTCTGGTGAGGATGAACAGGATCTTGCAACAAGAGGCACAAATTGAAACGTAAATAGGGTACTAGTAGGCTGCATGGATAAAGCTACCTTCAATTTTCTCAGCGAGAGTCGGACAAGATTTGTGTTCCTTTTCCTTTTTCTTTTTTTTTGGTTTGGTTAAATGGAAAAAGGGCAGATTTGGGGAGTCTAATATATACAAGGCCCTGCTAAATTAAAGAGGATACCTTGTCAAACAACGTCTTTGACTCTCTCATGATAGAATTTGAGGTTGGTCACTTTGTTTCCCCTCTGTCTAGTGATTTTCGTCAAGATTTCACTCATCCTGGCCAATCAGGCTCTCTTTTTTGGCTGTTAAACCATGTCCATTGTCCGTTTATAAGCCTTTTTTAAGCCTAAATAAATTTATAAATTGATGGCTATAATGTTGGATTCACAATCTTGTGCCTTCTTGTATGATAGTTATGCCTCACTGAAAAATTGGAGGTCTTTTGTTGCTACTAGGTGAATAATTTTAATTGTTGCACGCACTTTTGCACACACATATGTGCTCTAGGGTGGTCTCTGCACTGAATGCTATGGCCTGCTGTATCCTCAATTTGGAAATTAAATTCTCCGGGAAAGATGATATTCAATATCATCCATTGTCCATCACAGGTTAAACAGAGTTAAAGTTTATCTTAAGTTTCATAACCAAATTAAGACTCAAAGACCTTTAAGTATTCTGGATTAGAGATGAACTGCAGATGTTTGTGAAACTAATTTTTACATCTGGTGCAGTGCTGAAAACACTGAGAATGGTCATGCTGTTGAGAATCAGACCGCCAGCGAACATGGATCTACGGAAGGGAATTAAAGTTGTTGAGGCTTATAGATTCTATGCTGAGAATTTGGAAGAGTATGATCAGAGGGGTTCAACGTGTTCTGCATTCTCTCTTTAATTTATACAAGTTTTGCCATGACTGTCGTGCTGAACTGTGTGGAGACAATTTTGGTTATGCTTTGTTTTTTACCTGATTTGCATTGCAAAAGCGTCTATACAATTCAATCACTGGTAATTGACTCTTGTTGGTATTGACCATGTTGTTGAGCGATCGTTTTGATTTTAAATTGTTCGGAATCGTGCCCAAATAATTAAAGGATAATCTGCCTTGGTTGTTATTAAATTAGAAAATAGGGCTTATATTCTGAGTTAACACATCATACTTAGGCGAGAAGAACTATGTATATCTACAATGGGACATCTCATGGTGGTGGGTTCTCTCGAGTGTAGATGTCCATCCTGGAGGTTTTACGTTGAATGCCCTGCCCCCCGGGGGGCGGGGGTGAGTAGTGAATTTGTGGGAAAAAGAATAGCCATTCGCTGTTGCTTTATTCAAGACGAACAAGCTGACCGACAGAACAGGGCTGATGTTTGATTTCAATGTTTTTCAATGTCTTATGTCTGCGTCTATATGGTACTCGTATATGGTACTCGTGTATTGGTGAATGCGTCTTTGGATCAGTGGGCCAGTGCAGGAAAAAAGTTCTTCCAACGTGCTGCAATGTGAAAGCAAGGATCAACGGTCTTGAAATGAGCTGCCAACGCTGCCGCCTAGAATTGTACTCTCCCTTCACAATCTCCGAAACTGAGCCGACATGATAATAGTTTAAATTTATGATTTTCTGGTTGCCTGTTAGGTTGATCAAATTCTTGGGCCCTTTAGTAGGGTTGAGATCTAAGAATTGAAAGGAAGGAGATTTGACACGACTGTATGAGGGCCATTCCGACGAACCCAGTCAAGTTCTAGTCAAAGCAGCTGGCGTGCAAGAGCGTGCCATAAGCACGAGAAGGAACTGATAAAACAAGATAAATGCAATCTCAGTACAGCCACTCATTTCTGCTTCCAGTGTAGGTAACGGAAAAATTGCCAAGGCTTTTCTCTGCCATAGCGCATGTTTCACCCAACTCGTTACGGCTTTAATGCATCGCACTACTTTGGCAGCCAACCAACAGCCCTCCCACCGCCAAGTTCTTGAAAATGGCTGGCTGCGGGTCTAACCACATGCCAAAGGGGGCTTTTGCTAACCTCAATGTATGAGACAAGATGGCTCTGCTATTACGCCTATTTCATGAAATGTACTTAATGTGTGACGACCAAGACACCCTGCAACCTCGCAAATTAATTATACAGACAAATATGGTCAATAGTGAAGCGACGTGGTGCTGGCAGGAATGTTCATTGTTTCCCCCAAAACGTACATGATGCATTGTCAGGAGGACTCAATTTGTGATCAAGATTGATGCGGGAGGTAATCCTAAACGTAATATCGAAGTCCAACACTCAGTTGAAACAGGTTCAAAGGTAAATTTCTAGTACTCATAAACTACCAAATAGACTATAAAATCAGAATAATCAAAACTATAAAATAATAAAAGTAATTCTCATGCTCAAAACCAGGTTTAAAGGTAGAATTTCTGGTGATGGAAGCTGTAATCCTCAACCTTTCACGTTCATGAGGTAAAAGAGGATTACCTTAGCCGTGTGTTCACCGTCAGTAGTCCAGTAGATTTAATCGAGAACCTACCCCGTAGCAGGCAGTCAGGGTCAAATCCTTCGCCCGTTCGCCACACTCTTCTTTGGTTAGAAAAAAAGAAAAAATGTATAAAGAGGGGGGTTATTAGCCATGGGCAAACGCGTAGTCGGTGTCTGCTAATTATCACACTCTTAAATGACTCGTCTGAACTTGGTTTTCAAAGAGATAATGTTTTTCTTTTAACACACCATAAATATAGGTAGTTGACAGTTGGAAACGTCGCAAGTCATTTACTCCTTGTTTGCCTTTGTTAAAAATTGGTCAATTGCAATACGCAAAGCGTTCACAAGTTTACCATTCTCCTTTATTCTCTTCAAAAGCTCCGTTGTATGCATAGCTGCCAAGCGTCATGGATTGGTGGCACAAGCTTCTCTTCTCAGCTTTTCTCATTCTTGCTTCAGCCATTGATGGGACCAAAGCAGATGCCGTGGTCACTGGCATTGTCTTCTGTGACCAATGCAAGGATGGCCAGAGATCTCTCTTTGACTATCCCATTTATGGTGAGAGCTCGTGATCTGAACATCTTCCCCCTGAGGCTGAACACGGTTTCCCATTGTTCACATAAGTATGCCTTGGGCTTTTTGTGATTTTCATTGCATTGTCTTTGTTCATTCAAGCTTGAAATCAAGAAAAGGTATCATAGAAAAGAATGAACATGATCATCATTAACCGGGGCAACGCATAAACTTGAGTTACCATGAAATTTTGTTATGGGTCTTGATTTCCATGCCCTAACTGGGCTGTTGGCATTTCTGTTAATTGGATTACAGTAACTGGCCAGGCGTGGCGTGCAGGGGAATGGTTATGAATGGTTTCTTTTAATCCTTCTAATTGAGAATGTGGCCTACAATTTCTAAGCATTCACAACATTAAAAGGAAAATATTAACTTTGGGAGATTGGAAAGCGTTGATGATATTTATCATGTCATTGATCTCACTTTTAATATATTTGTTACCACAGGGATCAAAGTTGCAATGGCATGTGCCGATGGCAACGGGCAAATCACAATGTCAAGGGAAGAAACCACAGGTTGGTTTGGAAGCTATGCCATAAGGTTTGATGGCACCCCAGATTTAAGCAATTGTTTTGCCCAAGTTTCAAGTAGCAGTCAGGATGCTAATGGCTGTGGTGCAGCAGCAGGCCCTCCCCAAAAGCTTAGACTAACGTTTAGGATGTTTGATATGGAATATTACATCGTGGATTCTTTGCTGTCTCAGCCAGCCACGCCCATGTCATTTTGTCCAAGATCCACAGCTCCAGTGCCAGCACCTGTAACACCTTCAAGGGCCCCAGCACCAGTGTCAACTGATGGGCCTCCGCCACCAATAACACCTGTAAGGCCTCCTCCAACCTTCAGGCTTCCGCCACTGCCTCCAATGCCACCAGCTCCTTTCCTGGAAGCATCAGCATGCACACACCAGTAAGTTGAATACCAGGACTTGATTCCATTAGTATGAATGCCATAAAACAAAGATCATCCTCTGAATAAAAGATTGAACCGTAAATCGTACTCTAAATTGGCCTGAAGTTGAATGAATAATGTTTCTTTTGCTTATTTACTAATGGGTGTCTATCATCTATGTGATTTGACAGGAATTGGACTATGTCAGAATATCAATGCTACTGGAGAGCATTGAACCCCGACACGAAAGTGGCCGTAGTTTTTGGGTACCTCGCGGCTAGAAGATACGGCACAGACATCACGTTGTGGCAAGCCCTGCAAGGAAGAGGTGACCCTTACAGAACTCTTCTGAGGGAAGGGACAACTGCACTCCTTAACTCTTACAACAGCCTTCAGTTCCCTTACAATAGCATTAGTGTCGTCATTCACATGAATTGGGCATTGATGGGTTCCACTAGGGGTGTCCTCCTCACAGTCCTCAGGTTCATGAGGGCCAACTCTGGTTCTTCCAATGCCGCCTGCAAATTCAAAACTTGCAAGTGATTACATGCCATGTTATTATTCATTATGTATGCCCGATGTCAATTGACTACGAGCTTGTTTCTTTCACATTATTATTTTGACTAATGAAAAAATTATTCCCGAGCTTTTTCCGTCCTTACATTAATGCCGTCGAGCCTTTTTCCTGACCGTTGATCTCACGTAAAAGTTTCCTGACAATCCACGGCGAACCATTCAACAACGAGGAAGCAACGATCGAAGACACCCAACGGTCGAACACAAGCCCACATCAAGATAATTGGGTGAATTTTTTACCTGCACCAGATCAAAACCCAAAATCCGTGCTTCGCAGCGTAATAAATAGCTGTTCACCCGAACAGAAAAGACGAACCAGACGGCCGGGTGTGGAGGAGAGGCTGAGAGAGGCCGGGGCTGCGATATTAGGGAAGACTAGTCTTAACGCGAGGCCCAAATTTCTATCTGTGAGATTGGGCCTGTGGGGGCTTGGCCCAGTCAAGTAAGAATTCAACCCATCAAGAGGTTAATAACATTTACTAAAGCCCAAATTGAAAAATGGGAGAAAAAAAAAAAAATCAAACTCTCAGGATGCTATTGGGGTTCAATGGCCCCGTGGTTAGCATTGTAGGTTGTGTTTTCCTCTCGGCCTCGTGCCTCCGTTGACACCAAAAAGGAGGAAAAATAAGAAAATAAAAATTCAAACACCAATCGAGGACATAAGAGATGAATTTCGTATGGACTTTTTTCATTTTTTGTTTTTTTTGTTTTTTTGAGCAAATGAGACCGTCTTTATAAGATTTGCTACTGAGACTACTAAGATTATATCACATGCATTGAGGATGCTAAATGGCACGACAGTTCAAATTATGCATAAGAGAGCTAATAATTACAGAAATAACTGACTTATTTATAAGTTATTTTACTAAATTACTTTTATTGTTTCAGTGGTTTGAGAGAATTGACTGACTAATTAAAAGCAGATTGTTATTTCACAAGTTTTTCACAACCCGATAAAAAGTTTTTTTTTTTTTTTTTTGGGGGGGGGGGGAGAAAAAGAACCCGATAAAAATATAGTTAAATATACATAAAGCATGGAATATATATTTCTTGACTTTGAATAAAAATAAAGAATGTAAAATCCTACACAATATTGTCATATTATTAAAATTATTAAAACAGAATAGCTGCATCACTCCCGCTTTTAATTAGCTGAAAGGTTCCCATCAAAATTGCCAATACCACGGAACGAATGTGAATACCTGCAAATACAAACACGACAACATTCCAATATTCCGTTGGTGCTTCCGGCCATAAGAAAACGGAGGATTCCATCCGGCAATATTGGCTTTGTATGTATGTCCTTCATAGGCTGAGTTTTAGCCAGATGAAAGAACATAAGGCAAAACCTCCCAGAAACGGACGGCAAAATACCCAACAAAGACCTCAGAGCCTAGACTTGGTCAAACAGCAACTTGCGCCATTGTACGTTACCTTAAGCTCACAGCTCTCGGAATATTCCATAAGGCCGCATTTCCAGCATGGAGAAATTCAGACACGAATAACCCATCGTCGCGTCCAAAACCATAGAAAAAAAGCATCCTATATCATCGCAAATGTACAAGTTTAAGTAGCCTTTTAAGAAGGTTCCACTACAAAACACGTTTAATTTTAATTATCGATTATCATATCTATATATACTAATAATAATCATTAATTATTATGCATAAAAAATGTATAAATTGTAATTAACGGTCCCTCTTCATATATGTGAATCCGGGTCCATCATTCTCCCTTTAACTTTTTTATTCCAGAAATGCAACTTGCTTAAGAGTGTGTAGCACATCTCCACAGATGGTGTTAAACTATGTACAAGCCACATGACAACCCGTAGTATCTAGTTTTTGTTTATTTATTTATTTATTGTTTTTAAAGCCCTTCACCCTTCACGTCCAAATCATATTGTTGGACATTAACTAATTAATATCCTATTGTCCTATAGAGAAGAAAAATCTTTCAATGCTGGCTAAGGTCTCTTGCTGTTTGCATCATATTGTGTAACCATGTCTAATCGCACTCAAATCAAAATCCAATAGCTATTTGCATTTACCGTTTGATTGTAACCTAGGCATGGCTCTTAATAGGCTACCATGGTATTCTTCTCTCTCGTTGCTGACTTTCATTTGTCTACCCATCACAAGCCATGCATATTCAATTCCAGAAGCAACCATACCTGAAATCCAGCTCGCTTTTAAGAAAAACCAGCTCACTTCTAGGCAACTGGTTGCAACTGGTTGAGTTCTACGTTGGAGAAATCAAAAGAGTCAATCCGGACCTTAAGGGTGTCATTGAAATAAACCCGGATGCACTCTATCAGGCTGATCAGGCTGACAGAGAGCGCATGTCCAATGCACCACGTTCCCTCTTTGGATTACATGGCATTCCTATTTTGCTGAAGGATACCATTGCAACAAAAGATAAGCTGAACACCACCTCTGGATCATTCGCGCTGCTTGGATCAGTTGTGCCTCGTGATGCAGGTGTAGTAACGAAGTTAAGGAGAGCCGGGGCTATCATTTTGGGTAAGGCTAGCTTGACTGAATGGGCTTCTTTTAGATCGCTTCAACTACCTAATGGTTTTAGTCCTAGAGGTGGACAAGGAAAGGTGAGTACTTATGAACTCACCCAAAGCAGTTGTCTTTCATGGTTTTTGATTGACTTAAAAGAATGACTAGTCTGTTTTCTGAATCTTTGCGCAGAACCCATATGTACTATCTGCAGATCCTTGTGGATCTAGTAGTGGGCCAGCTATATCTGTGGCAGCAAACATGGTCACTGTGTCACTTGGCACTGAGACGGATGCCTCCATTTTATGCCCATCCGATGCTAACTCAGTGGTTGGCATAAAGCCAACAGTTGGCCTCACCAGTCGGTCTGGAGTTGTTCCAATTTCTCCTAGACAGGACACCATCGGGTGAGTGATCATATAATAGTTTAGAATCACTGTTAATGTCCCATTTGTTCTGAAGTCATCTTTCTATTCAAAAGCCATGTCAACTCATTTGATAAGGCAGGCCTATTTGCCGGACCGTAGTGGATGCTGTTTATGTTCTCGATGCCATAGCAGGTGCTGATCCCAGTGATTATGCAACACTAGTGGCATCACATTACATTCCAAGTGGTGGATACAGACCCTTTCTCAGAGCTAATGGGCTCAATGGGAAGAGACTTGGGATAGTAAGGAACCCTTTCTTGAGTTCTGCCAGTGCATCCAAGGTTCAAGTTTTTGAGCTTCATCTCCAGACACTAAGGTAATTAAACAATTGGGCATCATTAATTTTAGTAATATGTGAATTAACTGAAATGAAGCTAACTATGCATTGCTCATCTTGCAAATGAAGTCAACAAGGTGCAATTCTGATTGACAAGCTGGAAATAGCCAACATCAGTGTTATATTAAATCCCTTTAGGAGTGGCGAAGCAAACGTAACGGTGGCTGAGTTTAAAATATCCTTGAATTCATACTTGAGCCATTTGGTGGCTTCCCCCGTAAGACGTTTGGCTGACGTTATACAATTCAACCAAAATTTTCCAGATCTGGTGAGTACATCTAATCATGTTGAATGGCAATACAGGAAAAGTTGAATGATTGAACGGCTATTATGTGGAGGGTAACATCTAATCATGATTGAATGGCAATACAGGAAAAGTTGAATGAATATGGCCAAGGCATCTTTCTTGGAGCTCAAGCCACAAATGGAATTGGCAGCACGGAGATGGCAGCGCTGTCAAATTTAGTAAATCTGACAAGAGATGGATTTGTGAAATTGATGTTGGATAATCAGCTAGACGCAATGGTGACTCTTGGTTCAGGTGTTGCTCCTGTTCTCGCAATAGGGGGATGCCCAGGTATCAATGTCCCTGCAGGGTATGATCAGGGGGTGCCTTTTGGCATTAATTTTGGGGGGTTGCGGGGCACAGAACCAAAGCTGATTGAGATTGCCTATGGATTTGAGCGAGCCACCAAGATTCGAAAGCCTCCGACATTCATGCCTTAGCCCCTTACATTCAGTAGAATGGAGTAATTGTTTGGCGGATTTATGATAATAAATTCTCGTAGTAACCTTAATGCAGGTCAATTTAGATCTGCCTTTTCCCTTTTCTTTTGCGTTGGTACATCTTAAGGGGAATAATTGGAATGTCAACAATTTTTTTTTTTTAAAGATTCCACGTTCAATAAAGTTTGAATCATATTATAAGGGTGTGAGCCATTCTAGGCTTTAAAAAAAAAAAAAACATTTTTCAGGTTGGCATGATGGAACTCGAATCCAACACATGTCCTATGATTTAAGAGTATAAACCAAGAATGTCATTTTCCATGATTGGCACCACACGCAGCAGAAATGAACCAAAAGTGAATAAGACAATCTATCATATAATGTAAGCAGGCCAGAGATCACCCTTCTTTCATACATGAAGGTGTACTAAATCATTCAGAAAACCGGAAAGCAGGAAAAGTTTTGGGCCGTACAATAAGTTACTCTGGATTGGCCCACTTACGCATCTCCCATTTAAACCAAAGTGAACGTGAACGATGGCGAGGCCGAGAAGTCTTCCTAGATGAAATGCAAGACAATACAGTGGCAATCCGGTTCGCGCTGGTCAATGTTGTTATCAGGGCACAGATTATAGAATTACAAAACCATTTGCTCAGAAATACGAGTGGTTGATCACAAACTCCGCAAAGAAAAGGGCTATATTGTCCTGTAAGGAGCCCTATCATTGTTCCCGTGACATGATGGACTATATCAGGGAAGGCCAAGTTAAAGGCCCAAAAAAAAAAAGGAAAAAGTGAGAAAAGGGCTATATTGTTCTGTAAAGAGCCTTATCGTTGTACCCATGACATGATCGGCCATACTCAGAGTAGGGCAAGTCATAGGTCAAGGAACTTCCAGCCCTTATCGTTGTATTCGGGCAAGAAAGGTGAGCTCAAGTATTCAACTGCACCCTTTGAGTCGTTTATTCACTGCAGCCTAGCCATGTCTGCCATATCTTCCCTGCTTTTTGTTGTTCAATCCATATTATGTGCTTTACCGACACAGGCAGTGGATTCTGAATTAATTAAAGAGGCAACAATTGATGATCTTCAACTTGCTTTTAAGGAAAACCAGTTGACCTCAAGTCAACTGGTTGAGTTCTACATCAAGGAAATAAGCAGACTCAATCCAATAGTTAGAGGGGTTATAGAGGTTAACCCTGACGCACTCCTCCTTGCCCATAAGGCTGACCGAGAACGCAAGACCAAGGCATCAGGGTCACTGAGCAGTTTGCACGGCATTCCTGTCCTGCTTAAGGATAACATTGCGACCAAAGATAAGCTGAACACCACGGCAGGATCCTTTGCACTGCTCGGTTCTGTCGTTGCTCGGGACGCAGGAGTGGTAGCGAAACTGAGGAAAGCTGGAGCTATCATCTTGGGGAAGGCTAGCCTAAGTGAGTGGGCTAACTTTCGGTCCAATAATACCCCCAATGGCTTCTGCGCCAGAAGTGGCCGCGGCAGGGTGAGCTAAGCCGTGTCTACTGTGTAAATTTTCTATATCCATATGCCAATTAGTGAGTCAACGGCACCCAATAATGTGAAACAGTAAGGTAACTTGTTATATGTCTGCCTGCAGAATCCGTATGTTCTCTCAGCAGATCCCTGTGGGTCTAGTAGTGGCTCAGGAATATCGGTAGCTGCAAATATGGTAGCAGTAACACTGGGGACAGAGACTGATGGGTCTATATTATGTCCATCTGAAGCTAATTCTGTCGTAGGAATCAAACCAACTGTTGGTCTTACTAGCAGAGCAGGTGTTATCCCAATTTCCCATAGACAGGACACTGTTGGGTAGGTGATGTTGCAATTTTCTTGATGGAATTTTTTTGAAATTTTGCACAAACAAAATCATTCCCACCCATTCCTTTTCTAACGTTTTTCATGATCGATATTTCATTACTGGTTCACGCGGCAGTGAAATGAAAATTTCCCGTGCAGTAAATGTGATTATCAGCTAGATTAGAAGAAATAACATTGCAGTGTCATACAAACCAATAATTGGTCAACAAACCTTGCTTCATGCCTACACGTGATGACCCTGTTGATAATTTAGACAAGTAACATGTTAGATAGTTGCAATTAGTTGGATCCAAGACATATGCATTTGTTCTCTCCTTTATTTCATGAAATAGCATTGCACTGTCATAAAAACCAATAATTGGTCAACAGACGTTGCGTCTATATACTCTTGCAGCTAGACAAAGGATGATCAAGGCTTCATACCTACGCATGATGATCCTGTTGATAATTGAGACAAGAGACATGTTAGATAGTGGCAATTACTTGGATCCAAGATATATGCGTTTGTTCTCTCCTTTATTTCAGAGACGACGTGGAGTCCCGTAACATGCAATTATTTGAGAATTTTATAATACTGCAATAGAAATTAAGTTGAGATCAAAGTGCATGCAGTCCTTGTGACAGAAATTAGCCTTCCGATAACCATGCAACATGATTCACATTTGTTCTTGTGATAAAATGTTGGAAGCTAAACGAAGACTTGTGAGATTGAGCAGGCCAATGTGCAGGACAGTATCAGATGCTGTGTACGTTCTTGAGGCCATTGTAGGTTTTGATCCCAATGATACGGCTACCAACGCAGTAGCAAAGCACATTCCACTTGGCGGCTATAAACAATTCCTTAAGCTAGATGGGCTTAAAGGCAAGCGCTTGGGAATAGTAAGGAACCCATTCTTTAAGTTTACTGGTGAAGAGGCACCGGTTCTAACCCGAGCTTTTGAGCACCACCTCCAAATCCTAAGGTAAGAAAAAGAAATTCATCTATTGGAAAATATTTGCAGCCTGAAAAAAAAATCAAATCAAATATACTAATTTGAAGCCACACATTGCTGATGTGAACTAAGACGAGAAGGTGCGGTTCTGATGGATAATTTGGAAATAGCAAACATTGACGTTATCTTGTCGTTTGCAAGCGGCGAAATGGAGGCATTGTTGGCTGAGTTCAAGCCAGCATTGAATTCATATTTAGAACAGCTTGTGGCATCCCCAGTGCGATCCTTAGCAGATGTCATAGACTTCAACAAGAAATTCTCCGAACTGGTAAAGTGCATGAGCTTAACAGGTGTTAAATCAGCCCGAGCAAGTTCACCCTGTGATTGATTTACTCGAACTTGTGACGCAGGAAATGCTCAAAGAGTATGGTCAGACCCGCTTTGAGGAAGCTGAGACTCTGAATGTCACTGAAAACCAATACAAGTCAACACTGTCGAGGTTGAAACAACTGTCAAGAGATGGACTAGAGAAGTTAATCAGGAAAAACAATCTAGATGCGGTGGTGACTCCTGGTTCAGACTTGACTTCTGTTCTTGCAATTGGACAACATCCTGGAATTAGTGTCCCGGCTGGTTACGACAGTAAGGGACTGCCATTTGGCATTTGCTTTGCAGGACTAAGAGGTAAAGAGCCAAAGCTGATTGAAATCGCTTATGCCTTTGAGCAAGCTACTAAGATCAGGAAGCCGCCCTCGTTTAGGCCTTGAGGTCCCTGGGTCTCTCTTATGGTAGCTTCTATTGCTGCTTGTATCAACAAGTTATTTAGTCCAACTTGGGTGCCGAGCAATAAATGAAGGACAATATCAGAACAATAAAAAAGTAATAAATGATATTTAATATTTAAGTTTATTTATTTATAAAATTAAATAAATTATTATAATATAATAATAATAATAATAATAATTATATTACTTTTAAAGCGATGCTTCTTGAATTAGCGATCAATCCCTGAGAAGCCGAGCGTGGCCGACACGACCAGGTAACTTGCATTTGAGAATATCAGAAAGACATCGTGACCTCCGCCTTTGGAGCCGTCTGTCACGGTGCACGCTACCAATTCCCACGCTGCAGAAGAAGAGGAGAATTTGGGACATAAACGTGGACATGGGATACTGCACATCCAACATATTAACTTTTAAAAACAAGGGAATGGGCCATCAGAGATTATTCCGTCTTGTCGTATAATCCTTGACTTGATACTAAGTGGTCCTTTTAACAGATAATATCGTCCGGGTACATACTATCAGGCGCATCGAGGGTACATCAACAAATATGTCAACAAAATTAAGTGTGCGAGATGAGACGGATACACGCCATCCAATTTTCATATTATTAAGAAAGAGAACGATTCAAGAAGTTATATTTTGAGAAAATTAACGACTCCGTGATACGTTGCTGTAGTTAGTGTCGATCCATTGAATATTGATCCAAATCCAAAGTCGGCGGGCCAAGAAGTTCAATGACCTTGTTATCGGTCAGCGAGGTGAGAGCAAGTTGGCGATTGTCATGGCCACAAGTTAATAAAAAAAAAAAAAAAAAAACACTTTAATTTGCATAAAAGAATAATTGTACCTGAATCGAATGTGGCGGCCAGTGGCCCAACCCAAATAGAGCCAATGGACCGACAAAAGAAACACGAGTCAAGACACTCTTATTTGAAAGCCGATGAATTCCCGAGTTAAGCAGCATAAAAAGAAATTGAACCAATGAGTTCTATTTCATTGATATTAAAAGTATTTTTAATATTCAAAATTTAAAATGTAAATTTCAATTAGTGTCAATTAATAGAAAGCGAATAACCAATTCCCATATCTAAAAAAGAGAATTTTGGACGGGGGCAAAGATGAAGATTGAAGCACTTAATATTGTTGGCCTACAGCATGTGAGGAATTAAAGCCCCCGTGGGAAAATTTGAAGCATAGAAACTACAATTACTGCATTCAACTTCTCACATACCGGTAACAGCCGAAAAAAATAACTCGCTCACAATAAGCCAAGAGGAGGGGGTGGGGGAGTGGGGAGGGACCAAGAAAACAAAAGGCATCTTATTACACTCGCTTTTTAACAATGGTCATCGCGAAACGACCTGTTTGAAGGTTTTTCTAATGCAGCATTGCATATAACCTAATTTTTTCTTCATTGTCCAAACTGCACTTGCCGAGGATAACTAAATAGCTTCTTCAACAGAGGAACAAGAGCAACCAAAGCTATTTGAAGCTGTTCTGAGCTATTCACTCGTACACTGATTTGCCCAGTCCCTCTATTATTCAAATTGGCACGAGCAATCAAGTTTGTTGATCGTCCCATGGGAATCTGGGATTGTAAATTGCAACCAACTGCAAGATCTCCATGCCAGTCCATGATAGACAGCCCGAGGGTTGACAACGAACGACCCAATGGGTAATCCTTGTCTCGTAGTTGGGCCTCCAAACTTCCACCGTATGCTGCATCACCACGACCAGTCATTGCACCACCAGCTATGACCATCCGGAACCGTTTATTAAGGATCACTTGATCTTCAACTTTCACTCCAGCCGACAATGCATCACCAATGAGAGTGACTGAGAGACCAGCTGTTGCCTTATTCTTCCTAAAATTACTGAACCTTGTCTCACTGTGCAATGTATATGCCAAGTCCTTCCCCACAGACTGCATGTCAAAACCCAGTGAGGTTGCTTTCCCTTCACCATGCTTTATAGAACTCGCCAATTCCATTTGAACGTTGGCATCCTTCTTATCCTTTGTTACCTGGCCAGAAAAAGATACGGGAATTTTTTCTTTAACTGCAAACAACCTCTCCACATTTATACCTTCGTAACCAACATCATGATCCCAGCCATGAGTTTCTAAGACGGGTCTTACAACCCATTGGTTAGTGGAATCAAGATAACGATACCGGTGAGTGGGGTAATCAGAATCAAATGAAGCAGGTAAGGCTAAGTCTGGCATGGGAACTGGCACAGATGCAGCACCACCACTTTCTTCTTCAATATTTTCGGGGTAATCACTGGGCAGATCCTTAGCTGCTGCGGCCATTTTTTTCATCATCTTTCTTCTCCTTTTCTCTTCCTTCAACTGTTTCTGCATAAAAAGTTTTTCCCTCAACTCCAGCTCATCAAAATATGCTTTCTTCTGGGACTTTGTAAGCTTTGCCAGTTGGGCTTTTGTTAAACTCTTAAATGGTGGCAAATCATCATATTCTGATCCATCTTCAGAGTCCAAAACCTCATCCAAATCATCATCCATATCATCCTCATCACCAAACTGTTCCTCAGGCAGCTTAACCTGTGGTCTCGACTGGAGGAGGGATGAGAGAAGGAATGGTAAAGGAGGTGCTCTCAAGCGAGTTGCAAAAGGCTTCCCAGGAGGACTATCTTGCAACTTCAAAAGCGCATTAGCTTCAGCAAGAATCTTTGATGCAAATGAAAGCAATAACAAATGAGGCTTCCAAACCTGACCATTTGGCAACACTCTCTGCCCAGCCCTATTTGTTCTACATGCTGAGTGGTTTTCAACTAATGAAACAGGATTCATGAGCCGCATATCCCCAGCTGACTGGCGAATTGCTTGCTGGACAACATGAGAGCGTTGTGTAACAAACATGTCATAACTTGAAGCAGCACCATTAGGTGCATCAGGTGGAGCAGATGCTGCATGAGTAAGGACAACAATTGCATTAAACCATATTGAAGGCCCAAATATCTCAGTGATGGTGCGCAGGAGGGGCATATCACCAAAATCCCTGCTCTGCATGTCCAACCTATCGAGATACAGTACAATGTCTGGAGGCGTTTTCTTGATAAAATGCTTAACAGAGTGAAGGATCTTCTCATTTTGTCGCTGGTCAGACCAAGATGGAAGAAGGCCTGGTGTATCAATAACCCGCACCTTAATCCCTTGAACAGTGCCCACAACATCCTGAACCTTTTTTGTACCCAATTGAAAAGCATCCGTACCAAACTTTACTTCATCAAAAATTGAATTGATAGTTGCACTTTTGCCAACCCCTGTCTTCCCAAGAACCATAATAGTACAAGAGAAATCAAGCGGCTCCAGTCCAGCTGCCTCAAGCTGCTCTGCCATGGCACTTGCACGATCAAAACTAAAGGCACCAACACGGCCACCATTTCTCCCTCGCAACTGCTCGGCTAATCCTAGTCTATACAAAACCTGTGCCACAACGACATTATGCGGAGTCTGCCCAAGCCTATGAGCAAGGCGCAAAAATTTCACTCTGATCATCTGAAGCTTCTCGCGAGTTTCATCATATTCATCTGCCTCCCCATTGGTAGGGTCTTCAACCTGTTGGGACTGCACATGAGACACAGTTCCATTAGCACGTGGCAGCTGTGCTGCCCTAGGTGTGGGTTCCAGTAGTGGGGCAGCACGTCCAAGACCAGCTGGATGAGCTGACGAGGAAGCCATGCCAGCAGGTCTTCCAGATGAAGAACCAAGATTGGGTGCCAGATGAATTTTACGATCTCTAGAAATTTTCAACTTTATTTTCAAGCTGTTTGGCCTCACTGCTGTTCTTGTCAACATCAATATCTCTTTTGACTGCCTGCAGTGGTTCAGAACGCTTGCTATCTTCTGGTCCCAAGTTAGTTGCATGAGACCAGACCTCTTCTTTATTCTCATTATCAAACTGCTCTGAAGAAGGAGAGGGTGAAGACTCCAGAATCACTGCCGGTTGCTCCACAGATTTATTAAGCAAAGCTGAAGTAGGTTTGGATTCATAAGATTCCTGATTGTGCTCAGAATCTGCTGCAACATAAGAATCTTTGACATCCCCGGCAGTGTCACCTTTAACTTCCATACTTTTGCCTGCCTCTGCCTGATTGTCCCTCAAACTTTCATCAATATGAGACATGTTCCCAGAATCAACAACAGCCATATCACCTGTCAATTCTCCACTTTTGTCACCCTGATGTTCTATATCTACCATAGCCAGAATCTCACCACGTCCTCCATCCTTATCCTCTTGAAGCTCAGATGAAACATCTGCTAGTTCCTTGATTTCCTGATATTCAGCATCCAATTTGTCCTTCGGTTCTTCTATATTACCATCTTCAGGCAGAATCTTCCCACTCGCATCTTCTATCTTACCATCTTCAGGCAGAACCTTCCCACTTGCATCTTTGCAATTATGAGCCTCCCCATTCCCAATCTCTGAAACCAATATTTCTACTTCACCAAAGACCTCCTTTGTCCCATTTGGTTCATCACCTCCAACTTCACTGGAAATCCCTCCCTTGTCCATCTTATCATTGCTCTCAACATCAACCAAATCCTCCACCTTCTCTTCACTAACCACAGCAACTAACTCCTCAGGACTCCCAACTGCAACAGGAACACCAATTGCCTCCTCAAAAGTCTCAGTACTTGAATTCTCAGCAACAGTCATAGAACCAGCATCACCAATAGTCATATCAACAGCCCCTGATTCAGATTTTTTTCCCTGCTCTCTCAACTGGTCTTGTGAATCGCTTGTCTCCTCAAAAGCCTCTTCTTTCAAATCTACTGATTCACCCTCTATCTTATCCTCCAAAGCCTCATTTTCAACATTTCTTTTCTGTCTCAGCTCCGACCCGCCAACTCTCTCAACCCCATTATCCATTTTCAAGCTTTCTCCCCAAAAAACAAAAGAAAAAAAAACCCTAAATTCACCAAAAACCCAAAACTTCAATTACTGGCCAATTCAATCAAACATAACAACAAACAACCAAACAATCAACACAACCAATCCCGTAACCAAACAAAACCCAGTTAAATGGAATTAAACCCAAAAAAACCATGTACCGAATTTTGTTTCCCAATTGGAAGACCAAAAACAAACGAAAAAAAAAATAGTGTTTTTCCCAAAAACCAAAAAAACAAAAAAAAAATCAAGCAAATGTAACGTTAAAGCAATGAGTAATAGCAAACAAATAACCTCAAAATCAAATGAGGGAAAAAAAAAAAAAAAAAAGACTTACCTGGTTTTATTTTGCTGGATACTAAAGAGGGCGAAAGTTATTTAGAGAGAGAAAAGCTCTCCTTTTGGAGGACTTTTTTGAACTTGTAGGGTGCTGCTCGTTTCAATGATATTCCCTTCCCAGTCATGCCTTTGGCTTACTGGAAGCTGAATCACGAGGGAGAGCGATTGAGTGGCAATCGACGGTTCAGGATGCGTTAAGGGTTTTCTGATCCTACGGCCTAGGTTGTGTCTGTATCGTCGTTTGGAAGACGCCAAAGTAAGTGTGACGTGGATGGTTAAACTGGGGGACAAAGGATGGTTGGCTGTGAGATCTTACAGCGGGAAAAAGAGGCAACAACATGCGCGCAATGTCTTGCTGCGGAAATTTGGGGACAATTGTGCACCGTTAGATTTGAGTTTTACATTTTTTTTTATATTATTTTTTGAAGGTAGGTTTGGGAGGTTAAAACAAACTAAACTAACAAAGTAAAAGGTGTTTTATTAAACTTCTTCTATGTTCCCATCATTGTCCTTTTTCCTTTTTTCTTTCGGTAATTGTCATGGGACCATTGAGAATGTTTTATTGTCATGGGATCATTGTAGCTAAAAAAAAGAAAAACAAAAACAAATTGTAAGTTAATTGAAGTCAAAGTGTTAAGAAACAGTCTTCCTCTGCCAGCAGAAGCATAATTTAATGCAAAGTTTAATGACTAAATCAACTAAGATGTTTTACTAGTTAAGTAGGGGGGACACCCAGCAGTCAACGTGATTTACTTATAATGGTAACATTTATGTTTTAAATAGTAATTCCTGCATGTCGATTGTAACATTAATCAATCGAAAACTATCCTGAACTGAAAGGTGAAATTTACTTGTTTCTTTTTTATTTTTAATTAATTATGACTTAACTTAAACTCGACGTTTTTAATCCTATAAACGTCCCTAATAAAATGATAAACTAAAAACCATTGTTGTTGGAAATTACTTCCCCGTCCTTGTGGGAAACGAATTGGTTTGGTAGACCGGTTCGAAATCAGACTCCGTAGGCCATGCTCCAAAAGCTTCGCGGGTCTTCCGCAATTCGACTGAAATTACTTTCCCGTCCTTCCTTGCCAATGTTGACATGGCAACACATCAGCTGTCTTGTGGTGGACCCCGCCTACGAGCACCCCCAAGTCACGAGTCACAAGTCGCAGCTCAGCCGTCAAAGCCAACTCCGGCTCCCCCACCCACCGGGACCGGTGATGCCAACCACCCATCAACCCCGTCAATGAAGAACAATACAATCCCCAATCTTCATACTCACATGGTTCCTCTCTCCAATGCCCCTTCCCTCTACGCCAAGATCCGGATTTCGCTCGGATCCCAATAAAAACCGCTCCGCAAGGCTTCCCTGCATAGTTTCTTCTTTCCTTGTTAATCTCGCCTCTCGAGGCCAATTATCCCAAGCGGTCTCCTCTCTCGAGCACTTGTCTCGGAAGGGCATACGCTTGCCCACTAACATACTAGCTTACCTTCTACAAGAGTGTGCGCGCATTAAATCGCTTAAGTTGGGCAAATGGATCCATCTCCATTTGAAGTTAACTGGATTAAAACGACCCAATACGTTCTTAGCGAATCATTTGATTGCCATGTATTTCCAATGCGGTGATTTTAGGGGTGCATACAAGATGTTCGGTGAAATGTCTGCCAGGAATTTGTACTCCTGGAATCACATGCTTACCGGATATGCTAGGTTGGGAATGATAAAACGCGCTAGGGGCTTGTTTGATCAAATGCCAGAAAAAGACGTCGTGTCGTGGAATACAATGGTGATTGCGTATGCACAGAGTGGGTTTTGTAGCGAGGCTTTGAGGTTGTACGGGCAGCTGAGGAGATCAGGGATAGGGTACAATGCATATAGTTTTGCTGGTCTATTGACCGTTTGTGTCAAGCTGGAGGAAATGGAGCTCAGTAGACAGTCTCATGGGCAAATTTTGGTGGCTGGGCTTTTGTCAAATGTGGTGGTTTCGAGCTCGGTTGTTAATGCTTATGCAAAATGCAAGGAGATGGGTGATGCAAGGAGGTTATTTGATGAGATGAATGTGAGGGATATTCTTGCGTGGACAACAATGGTTTCAGGGTATGCCTTGTTGGGGGATATGGAGGCAGCTAGGGATATCTTTGATATGATGCCACAGAAGAATCCTGTTTCATGGACAGCTTTGATTTCTGGATGTGCTAGACATGAACCAGGGCATAAAGCGCTTGAGTTGTTTAACAAGATGATGGCGTCTCGTGTCAGACCTGATCAGTTCACTTTTAGTAGTTGTCTTTGTGCTTGTGCAAGTATAGCTTCACTTAAACATGGCAAACAAATACATGGCTATTTGCAGAGGACGAACTTTAGGCCTAATACTATTGTTGTGAGCTCACTCATTGACATGTACTCAAAATGTGGCAGTCTGAAGGCGGGGAAGATGGTTTTTGAACTTTTGGGTAACAAGCAAGATGTTGTCTTGTGGAATACAATGATATCTGCCTTGGCTCAGCATGGTCTTGGCAAAGAGGCCATTCAGATATTTGATGAAATGGTGAGGTCCGGGGTGAAGCCAGATAGAGTGACATTGCTTGTCATTCTCAATGCATGTAGTCATTCGGGTCTTGTGCAGGACGGGCTCAGGTTATTTGAGTCCATAATTCATAGTCATGGCATCGCTCCTGATCAGGAGCATTATGCTTGTTTGATTGACCTACTTGGCCGAGCAGGATGTTTTGAGGACTTGATGAATCTGATTGATAAGATGCCATGTGGGCCTGATGATCGGATTTTGATGGCCTTAGTTGGCATTTGTAGTATCCATGGAAATATAGAGTTGGGAAGTAAAGCAGCAGAAAGGCTTTTAGAGTTTGAACCTCAATCCTCTGCGGCATATGTATTACAATCAGGTATTTATGCTGCACTTGGGAATTGGGAATCGGTAAAGAAGGTGAGGCAGCTTATGACCAAGAGACGTGTGAAAAAAGAGCGAGCCGTTAGTTGGATAGAAATTGAAAATAAGTTGCACGCTTTCACGGTATCAGATAGTTTACACCCAATGAAAGAGGCAATATATTCAGTTTTGGAACAATTAGCTGGCCTGATGGAACAATACCTTTCATCGCATGACGATGAAAGGTAGGTAGAGCTTTTCTCATTTCACTTTTGCCAATATTTCATTCTCTTGTTTGACTTGTAAAATTTTTTGTTTGCTCAAATGAATGAGCCTTCCATTGCCGAAGATTGTATTTCTTGTAGAATTGAATTTCCAAATTCCATACCTTAGATAGGCAGTGACTTCGCAAACATTCGGTTTGTTTTCTCTTCTTTTTTGGGTCGATGTCCTAACCAACTGTTTTTTCCAATAAAATTGGCAATGAGATTTTCAATATAAGGCCTGTGTGTACTCAATTGATTACAGCTTTGTATGCGTATAAGAGGGTTGCGGTTTTTTCTGCAACTCTGTGTGTTAGAAAGCAGAGAAGAGGCCATGTGCTCTGGACTCACCCACGCAAACAGGGCTACGTGAATGTGGGCTTAAGAACACAGAGGCACGCTTGCACTCTGGCTGAAATTATTGTTGATCACCAGATCCAGCTTATACTGATCCGCTGTTAAGGATTTTGGGCCATTGGATTTCTTCAATGCGGGGTTCGTTTTTTTGTTCTGGAATCTGAATCTGGTGTGTGGAAGAAAACCGAGACTTGCGAGTTTGTTGCAAGAACGAAAATTTCGGCCAGTATCATCACGTGGTTGGGCCCATTAACCTTACACACAACATGGTAGATATTTTGTCCCTCAAATCAATTTGTGGGCGTGTTTCGACTGCAAGAACCGCTTGAGAATCTTTTATTGGACGCGACTAGATGACCACAAAAATTAATGACCCTAAGCAGTTTATATATATATATAATACATAAAATATAATTTGTCTGATATATAAAATATTAGTATAATATAAAATCCTTTTCACATGGTATAAAAATTTTTCGTGCTGATTTAATTTTTTATTATTATATTCGAGAAAAAGGCAACCCACTGATGAGTGGATTTCTTAGTGTTGGGATTGGTAACCGGATTGGGAAATTGTAAACGTGGTAGGTTCAATGGACATTACCTTTTGAAATGTATGTTACAATGTTCATCTGATTGAGTTGACCGTAATTTTTTATTTTCAATTAGCATACAGGATCTCTTCTTCCTCCTTTTTTTTTTTTCTTTTTCAATGGTCAGATGAACAATCATTAATTGGAGAAGAAATTTCGGACGTCATTTTCCAGAAGAGAGGAAACAGACGAAGTTATGTGCTCCGCGCTCAAATTTTGATCATCTCATATTGTCGCCCTATGGAAACGATTGGCAGCTCGGTATATTTTGCTATTGACAACGTTAATTTTTGCAGTCAATTCAAAAATCACGACTCTCACTATCCTATGTAGATTATAAACCATAAAATAAGTATGACGCACGTAAAAGATGGTTCAACAATTTTTAACCCAGAATTCTACATTAGAGGCCACAATTTGAATATGACATTTGATCGGTGATGAAATGTCCAACAGACGGAAGATGAAACGTCAGAGAAAGTGAAAATGGCATGCCTGCCTACTTAAACATCTATTAGTGCCATCATTAAGCATAATTTCCCTCAGATGTCGTTATGGTCATGATTACCTGGTCGTTGATATTTTAGGTAGTGGAACCACTATTTGTTGGACTCCTTTGAATGGACGGGCAACTTACTGGAAAATCTTGGCTTGTGCGGCATGTGACCCACTCGTATCTAACCACAGCTGGCTTAATAATTTAAGGACCCCACTATAGGTAACATGTAAAAAAATGGAATGTTGACAGAGTATGGGTCTCGCCGGGGGGGGGGGGTACGTAGGCCCCATGCCCCGTCCCCGACCCTCTTTTTCTTTTTCCTAATGTTGAACAATAATGGAGAACCAACAAACGCAAAGAGATATTTAGACAGCCCTGCAAGTGGGCCAGCCGAAGCGATGATAACACCGTTTCTCTGTCTTTCCCCAGTGATTCACTGGCACGCCCACGAGATTAAAAAAAAAGGCCGCACCTCCTTTTCATACCGACCAATCGCAGCTTTTAATGAGTTAAAATCTCGGCAGAGAAAAGAATATTATTATCCTCCTAGCCGGCGGAGTCTCTACATCCCGAGAAGCTTAAGCGTACAGTAAATCCATCCAAATGACGTGTTACAATGCTGCATATTATAATCCACAGTCCTATATTTCTGTGGTCGTTATGACAAGCCAAAAAAAAAAAAAAAGCAAACATAGGAACAAGAAGACGGATAACTGAGCATTCTTCGTATTTGATTCAGGAGAAAAATGGGTGCTCGGGTCTCCAAACAGAGGGAGAGGTTCAAAGCAGTCAACGGAGAAGAAAACTCTGTGTGAACTGCTTGGAAGCTGTGGGGATACATACCCCGGCAGTGATTATCACCCTCCAGACAGGAAGAACTGGATGGGTGGCCTTAGCCCTGAGAAAGTTCACGTCAACAAGATTGTGTGGCCCGGAACCCATGATTCTGCCACCAATAAGATTGGCATCCCTTGCATCTCTCGCCCCTTTGCTCAATGCCAATCCTTGTCGGTTTACGATCAGCTCTGTATAGGCTCCAGAGTTCTTGATATCCGGATTCAGGAGGATCGTCGAGTCTGCCATGGAATCCTGAAGACATATAGTGTCGATGTTGTCATCAATGATGTCAAAAAATTCTTGTCTGAGACTCAGTCGGAGATCATAATTCTTGAAATCCGCACGGAGTTTGGCCAAGAAGATCCGACTGACTTTGGCAAGTACTTGGGGGAACAGCTTGGAGAATATCTGATCCATCAGGATGACAATGTCTTTGGCAAGACAATTGCAGAAATCTTGCCAAAGCGAGTAATTTGTGTATGGAAACCAAGGAAATCGCCACAGCCAAAGCATGGAAGCCCGCTGTGGAGTGCCGGGTATCTGAAGGACAATTGGATTGACACAGACTTGCCATCAACAAAATTCGACAGCAACATGAAGCATTTGAGCGAGCAGCCGGCAGTTTCTTCCAGGAAATTCTTTTATAGAGTGGAGAATACAGTCACACCAAAGGCAGATAATCCAATCGTGTGTGTTAAACCTGTGACGGGTCGGATTCATGGATATGCTAGGCTGTTCATAAATCAGTGCTTCTCCAAGGGGTGTGCAGATCGGCTGCAGATCTTCTCCACAGACTTTATTGATGAGGATTTTGTTGATGCTTGCGTTGGATTTACATATGCAAGGATTGAAGGGAAGGCTTAATTTTCTATTTTAATAATTCTCCATAATTCTTCTCTACATGTCAAAGAAAGCTTCAACGCCTTGAACCCACCCCGATCTATCTTCTCTTCTTCTGGCTGTAAATCGTGTTCTTTTGTATCTAGTTTCTGGGTTGAGGAGTTTTGTTTGATCTGTTATCGCTCGTGCTAAGTCAACGAACTGTTCATTTGTCTTCTTGTTAGTCCCTTCCATTGGTTGTATTTATTTATGTCGTGTAAAGGGATATTGTGTGAGGCAAGTCTGAGAGTCTTTTCTTCTTTCTTAATACAATATTATTTAAATAAAATTTAAATTTAAAATTTCGGATAATATTTTAAATAAATAAAATATTACTCGTCAAACGTATCGTATGTAAGAAAATAGGTTGTAAAAAGAATTTATAAGAAAATTATAACGGATATAATTGAAGTCTAGGTAGAATTAAAAATTTGTGAGAAAAAAAATTGATACGATGGATTTAAAAGAGGATTTGTAGATTTTTTTTAAAAAAATTGTATAAATTCGTCAGTTTGACCAGTTGAATTTGGGCCGTCGATTATTAAATAAGGTTAGGAAAATCATGAGAACAAAAGTATTGTTATCGTGTCAGCCCACAATTCGTCCATCATTTGTTTTAATGACATCATTTGTTCCTGCCCACGAGTAGACATTTAGGCCCAGTTGCTGAATGAATCTTCCAGCTCTGGGCTCATGGTTATCATTTTGAGGCCACGTGTTCGGAGTCCTGGTCCAAGCGATCCATTTATCGAATACTGCCATGGGGCACGACGACAAACCCTGATCGAACCTGACTCTCTGGTTTCCTTTGCACACCCCTCGTTAAGTCCACAATTCTTTCTCCGATGTCACGCATTAGGTCGACATTAGTCATGCTGTAGGAATTACAGAATTTATTCGAAATTGCTTTTTTTGCGATTTGCAACGAGAATTCAAGTGAGTAGTAGAAAGTAACCTTGTTTTGCCAGTTGGATCGACCAAATAGGTTGTTAAATTCGATAAAGCATAAAACGACCTTTCGTAATGAAATAGAACATCCGATTGGTAACCTAAACATGACTGATTCGCAGGAATATGTATTTTTTTTTCCCCGATTTGTGAAGAAATCTTTTTCATTATTACTGGAGTGAATTTTTTCAGTGACAACACCATCATTGCTTTGGGACGTCGTGGGATCCAATTTTCTGAGCATGATTTTTTCCTTTTTTTGGTTTTTCAGACCAATATTTATTACAACACATTCACTTACGAAGATCTAAAACTTGCGGCAACTTCTGCTGCAAAATTACTCTTAGCTTTACAACCCCACGTGAGACTCTGACAGTCCACTGCTCTGTCTGCCACTTAGTAAATGCGATTGCACGTACACTGTTTATCTGCTTTGAGCACTGTTGTCAGACAAAGCCCAATTGGCTTGCTGGCAACTACAAGTAAGTTACTTGGACAAGACAATTTGTTGCCCAACGCAGAGTCGGGGGTTTAATTTCGAATTTCTGGACCAAAAAGACCAAAGCTTGTATCTTTCTAATTTCCTTCTGGCTGCAGCCTCTCAATCAATTAAAAACTCTATCCTAAGTTCGAAGGGTTTGTAGAGCCCATAGAGGAAGCAAAAATAGACTTCTGGTTGAATATCAACTTTTGCAAACGATTCATATAAGATAAGAGCATCCAATGCTCATACCGTTCGAATTGCTCAAAACAGGGGAAAAAAAAAACAGGTTCTACCAACCGAAGGTTTGGACGAGCTGACAAATGAACGTGGGAGAGGAAAGTTCCAGGTCATTAGTACCCAATACCTTTGCTCCATTGTTTTCGTCATTTGTATGTTTTGAGCCCATTGGACTGCCTAATTCTTTGCCTCGTGATGTTATTGTAGGGCATTCCGTATGTATCAGTTTATCAAGAACCATGTGATAGAAAAGAACCATTTACAATAATATCTTCCCACGTGGGTTTCATATCAATATCTGGATCACTGGCTGTATAAAAAGTTTGTCACCTACGGTGAGAGCATGATTAGAGACTAGGATGCAGGGTACGCCACAGGGAATTGGACATGTCTGAGTGGTAGTTTTTAACTTCGGTGGTTTGTCCACACTTGCTTGGAATCTTCATGGCTCTTTCCGCGGTTGCCTGCAAGCGGCCCAAATAAATCAAAGAGGTGTGCGCCCATATTAGGATCGGCAAACATGAATTTCTATTTTCAAAATTCAATCATTCAGAACTTGTTCCTTTTGCCTTTTCTTCCACTGCTACCCGTGAACTTTTTTTTACCTTGCTTACTAGTTGCAAGAATGGAGAGTCGAGATTTGTGTGTCCAGAGATGAAGAGAATGCTTGATAATTTAAATAGAAGTTCACGTCGTTAATGAGATGTGGAGATAACTTCTTTGCAGGATTGCAGGATGCAGGACACAGAGGAACATTGTCCATGCCATAGATGATGAGCCTAGCCTCGTCTAACCCTTGCAAATCGGGGAGCTTTGTTGGTTGGAGATGCCCTTTTCGTTGGATTAGATAGAAGAACACTATATTTATATCACGCTAAGCCCCCAACTACTTAAGATGAACAAAAATGCAGCTATAGTTTTAAGAGCATTCTAATGAATTTCTGTTTTGTTTCAAAATAGAAAGCGTGGCAATGCATCCGCTACGTCAATCTAAATCAGCTGTCAGGGAATCACATTATTTTATGACCCTTCGAGTCTTTGATGTTGCCCTGCTCTTGATCAAAAGCCAAGCAACACTAAAGGACTAGATTGCTTGACTCCCCTTCAGTGAGTAGCCACAGAAATACCCCGCTAGGCCTTTTTAAGTACAGTTCTCAATGCGTGATACGTCTTTCAGTCCAAATAAATTTTGGAAGTATCGAAGAGGATTCTCGGGCTTGGATGCCCCGCGTTCATCAATAATGGTCATTGTTCAGCTTTATGTTTTTGACGAATTCTACTTGAATCAGCCACTGACGTGGAAACATGGAACTGACTTTTTCTGGCCCCAGTCCAACAGCGGATTTGCTTCTGTTGTTTTGTTTTCACAATAGGGAAATTCACTCATCTCTCAGCCGAGTCCTTGGATAATAGAAAAGCACCAGATGATCAGCAATAGCTTTCGGATCTTCGAAGTAGCACATTTTTTTATTCACTTTCATTCATCCTGACCTCTTTGGCCTGTGTTTGTTTCATGCTTACGTGCGATTTTTTTAGCAGGGATAGACGCAGAAAATGCCTCAATCTCGACCGTTATTTGTAGGAAATCAGCTCCTCCCTAATTGCTGTGGTTCCCTCGATTTGATTTTAAGTTGTCAGTAACCTTAGAAATAATCAACCAACCAAAATGGCATACATCTAAACCTTCTCAGACACACTAGTGTGAGAAACCCGTACATTAGTAATAGCCTTATTTTATTTGCTTTGGGTCATCCTTATGGGAATGCCCCCCCCCCCCCCCCAACCAAAAAGGCCCGAACCATTCGGTGATATCCGCACGGTCCGACATGGCCACCTTCAAAAGTTGGTTTAACGATAAGTAACCGTACGCGAATTGAAGCTGTACGTTGACAAGGAAGTTGGGGTGCTGCAACTTCCAGGAAACAGGCAAGGGTGGAATTAGGAAAAAAAATATCCCCAGACTTTTATCTAATTAATTAGTAGATGCAGAATGTCCAAGAAGCAAATAATGGATCTCACTTACGTGCTTTTAACTGTAGAAAGCCGACATCATAGTGTACTCCAATTGACAAGGGGCTACCTTCCACACTTCAGTAGTTGATCAAATACTATCCGAACCAGATTACGACAAAATGATTGGTCACGGATCGTTAAAGGGGACCTGAATGGTCTGTTTCATTAATTAATTGGGAACATATTTGTTAAAAAAAAAAAAGGGACTGCAGCTAACATGAATGAATAGTCGTGTCCGACCTTTTAGGATGTTCCTGGGGCCTGGCTAGTTTGATTTCTGAAGAAACCAATGTGTTTAAGGAAGCCTCCCATGTCTGCACGCCTTAAACTCTGCTTTTACAGTTGTTCGTGGAGATGAGGTTCTTTTTCCGAACAACTTTTTTGGTTGAGCCGGCTTGGGAAGACCATGATAGGGAGGTATTTTTCCCGCAGAGAAAGTGTAAACCGAAGTTTATTTGGTGCCCAGTTCTATACAACAAAACACTAGTTTCCCGTGTTAAGAATGTTAAAGGACCACGGCAACGAGGCAAATTAAGGCCCAAAGTCTTAGGTACTTGGATATATAGTATATATTTAAATAAATAGAATTCTACATCTTGGAAAATGATAAATATAAATAGAAATAGAATGAAAATGTTAAATCATAACTGTTCTTAATTTGCTTTCAATAATAATAATAATAAAGAGTATAATTACTTTATATCTTGTTAACAAAATTTCAATATTTAACGTGATATTTTTTAGTAGACACCGTCTTATAAACCTAAGACAAGGCGAAAAAAGAAAAAAAAATGTCATGAACTTTATCTTTGGTCTTTCCTATTTAAGTCAAGTCCATCTTTTGGGCTTTCAAAAATCGAAATTGTACTAATTAATTAAATTTGTTGTGGACCCTTCAATCTTTCCTGTAACTCTTGACTCTTTAATGTCGTCTTTTTGTCGGGCATCGGTGGATGATTTTTTTTTTTCTTTTTTTTTTTTGGGTTACGAGATGGGAATTTTATTTAACACCAAGCGTGCGCTAATGCGTAACGGAGTCTAGTAGTAGCAACTCCAAGGCTCGGAAAGTTTGAAAGCCCATTAACAAAGAAGAAAAAAAAAAAAAAGAAGCAAAAGAAAATTGATTCTTTAAAGCCCATGCATTGCGGACGTAATGGGTTCTCCCACCTCTTGAACTTTTTTAGTTAAGGGCGTCCTCAGCTAACAATTGTTGCATCAAATCAGGCATGTCATCGACCCAATTTTGTTATTTTTTAGCTGCGTACTTATGTTTAGGAGAATTATAGTTTTTTTTTTTTTTTGTTTTCTTTTGGGCATACGAGAAAATTATGGGAACCGTAGTCTTGAATATCAGATCGAAATATAAATTAACGATGAGCGTACGAGGGAATGTGCGCGGGCACGACCGTTCCATACAATCGTTTTTTAGGAGATAATTAGAAAATGCTTTATATTTAACTAAATTGTATACATTTATCCAGAAAAAAAATTCTTATGCACATAATATTTAATAAAATTTTTAATTTCATCATATAGTATAATGCTCATGGATTCATTAAATGCACCTTTACTACGCCAGAACTGAGTTGGTATATAAGGAATTTATGTGTTTGTTCGTAAAAATAATTGTGTTATAAGATAATTTGGTTATAAATCCAATCGCTCGTTTTTTTGTTTTTTCCTAATAATGAAAACTAAACATCCAAATTCAACATCTCAAACGTCCTATAATGGAATAATTAAAATTAATATTTAGTGAGAATTTCAAAGTGCTTGGCATTTGAAGTCTCAACTTCCTAAAAAAAAAAAAAAAAAAACCAAAAAGTTTAAAAGTCTATAAATTCAATGGATACTCGTATTAAATGTTTGAATGGAGTGTATGTGGTGTCATTAATTTACTGTCAAGATTTGGAAGAGATTATTAAGCAATAAATCATTTTAATTACTTTCATTTTGAAAATACTAATAATTCTATATTTACCTCAATTTTAATATTTATAGAGATCCTATTTATTAATTACCGATATTATGAATATATATTTGATAATTATAATTTTAAAATTTTAATTTTTAATAAAAATTAATTATTTATTTACAAATTAAAGTTAAGAATTATTAGTTGATATTCTCATTCAACCTATTTTATTAAAAAATATTTAATTTAAATATTGTTGGACCTAAATAAATTTTTATTGTATTTAATTTTAATGTTCTTAAATTTTAAATATAATATCAGCATCAATTTAATAGAAATTTTTATTTAAAAATAAATAACAATAAAAAGTTGAATATAAAATAATATATATATATACGTATATTAAATTGTTATTGGGCTTCACGTGATTAAGAAAAAAATATTAGTGCAAATCCATCAAGTTGGGGGCCTACATTGAGCGAAGTTCATAGCAATAATTGTTACATTTGCAATAATTACTTTATAGTCCCCTTTTCCTCTCCATCTTCTCGGGAGTGTAGCCAGAACACGTTATAAACGTGAGGTACGTTTTACTTTACCTAGTACAAAGTGATTCCCTTTGCCTTTTGTGGGAATATTTGGATGCCTTGTCAGAAAGAAACAAGGTTTTTTGTTTAACAAATTTCTGTATAAATGAAAATATCAAAAAGGATTTTTTAATGAAATATATTTAAAATATTGATTAATTTAAGTTAATTTTGACTATAAATAAATTTATAAAAATTTATATGTGATTTATATTAAAAAAAATTGAAAATAACCGTTATGGAAACATGAATGGTAAGGTAATTAATTAAAGGTTAGAGAAAAACCCGTTTGACCATTACAAACCCATCTCCATTCCCTCTCTCCCCGCCTCTGTCCCTTCCTCCCACTCACAAATTTCACCGGCGGCGGCGACATTTCTACCACCGCCAGCACGACCGACATAAGCCCGTCACCTCAACCGACCGAAATTGATAGAAACTGGCTTACAAGACATAAAACCGAGAAGACAATTCTGGTTCTTTTCATCCCAAAGAATAAGTGAAAAAAAAGGACCAAGAGGCCATAGATCACCATGTAGAAGAAAGCCTTTTTATTCTCTTTGAATCTCTGTCTATAAAAGGGATTGTGATTTTTGATATCGAAACTGTTTGGTTTGATCTAAATTCCGCAGCTTCTGGTCCGCTTTGGCCATGGCGGACATTGTCAAGGCGATACTGGCAAGGCCAATACAACTAGCCGATCAAGTGTCAAAGTCGGCCGATCAGGCGCAGTCTTTCAAGCAAGATTGTCTAGAACTCAAAGCCAAAACGGAAAAGCTCGCTGCACTCTTGCGTCAAGCAGCACGTGCCAGCAACGACCTCTATGAACGCCCAACAAGGCGGATCATAGATGACACCGAACAAGTCCTCGACAAGGCCCTCGCCCTTGTCATTAAATGCAGGGCCAGTGGCATCATGAAACGCATGTTCACCATCATCCCCACGACTGCCTTTCGCAAGATATCAACGCAGCTGGAGAACTCCATTGGCGACGTTTCTTGGCTTTTGAGGGTATCGGCTTCAGCGGATGATCGCGACGATGAGTACTTAGGCCTGCCTCCTATTGCTGCCAATGAGCCAATTTTGTGTCTCATATGGGAACAGGTTGCTATCCTATACACCGGTTCCTTAGAGGAAAGGTCAGACGCTGCGGCTTCTCTCGTTTCTTTGGCTCGAGATAATTATCGGTATGGAAAGTTGATTATAGAGGAAGGAGGAGTGCCGCCATTGTTGAAGTTGGCAAAGGAAGGGAAAATGGAGGGTCAGGAAAATGCTGCCAGGGCTATTGGCTTATTGGGACGTGAGCCGGAAAGCGTCGAACAGATTGTGAATGCTGGAGTTTGTACCGTGTTTGCAAAAATCCTCAAAGAAGGTCACATGAAAGTTCAGTCCGTGGTGGCGTGGGCTGTGTCCGAATTGGCTTCAAATCACCCCAAATGCCAAGACCATTTTGCCCAAAACAACATAATCCGGTTTCTCGTTAGTCATCTGGCGTTCGAGACGGTACAAGAACATAGTAGGTATGCAATCGTAAGCAAGCAAACTATGTCCATTCATTCTGTTGTGATGGCCAGTAATAATCCGAATCCGGAAAAGAAGGGACAGCATGAAGATGAAAGTGCCACAAAAATAGTTCATCCGATGAACAACAAGACTCCCAGCCAAATGCACAATGTGGTCACCAACACTATAGCTTTGACTCAGACTCCTCCAGAGCCACAGGCACAAAATCTCGCTGCGACGACTCCCCTACTTCCCAGTATTCCAAACAACGCAAAAGCCACCCAAAACAACATAAAACCGCAACACGCTCAGAATCTTCCCAATGTCTCACTAACTGGGACAAGCATTAAGGGGAGAGAATTGGAAGACCCAGCCACAAAAGCACAGATGAAGGCGATGGCAGCAAGGGCACTTTGGAAACTTTCCATGGGGAATCTCACAATATGTCGAAACATAACAGAGTCAAGAGCTCTTTTATGTTTTGCAGTTTTGTTGGAGAAAGGGCCTGAAGATGTTCAAACCTACTCCGCAATGGCATTGATGGAAATCACAGCGGTAGCAGAGGAAAATGCAGAATTGAGACGCTCTGCTTTCAAGCCCACATCCCCAACTGCCAAAGCAGTTGTGGATCAATTACTCAACGTAATTGAAAAGGCAGACTCGGACCTCCTTGTTCCTTGCATCAAAGCTATCGGTAACTTGGCTCGGACCTTCAGAGCGACGGAAACTAGGTTCATTGGGCCGCTGGTGAAGCTACTCGATGAAAGGGAACCTGAGATTATAATGGAGGCAGCAATTGCACTTAATAAGTTTGCCACCACAGAGAATTTCCTTTGTGTTAATCACTCTAAGGCCATTATCGGTGCAGGAGGAACCAAGTACCTAATTCAACTAGTTTACTTCGGTGAGCAGATGGTTCAAGTACCTTCCGTGATTCTCCTCTGCTATATTTCATTGAACTGCCCAGACAGCGAGGTCCTTGCAAACGAGGAGGCACTCATCGTCCTAGAATGGGCATCAAAGCATGCACATTTGGTTGAAGAACCTGCAGTTGAATCCCTCTTACCAGAGGCCAAAAGTAGATTGGAATTGTATCAATCCAGAGGTTCAAGAGGTTTCCGTTAAACTCAATAAATTTGCAAAAATCAACCTTGGGCTAACTAATTGTCTGGAAGAGTGCCCAAATGCCTTTTAGAACAATGTTCTTACTCTTTCTTTTTCCCCACCCCTCCCTTTTTTTTTTTTTTTTAACAAACATGCGTAAATTGTTAACCAACATATAATTTTGTTATACATTCTCTTTGCTGGCATATTAGGTTTTGGGATGTTGTTCATCACTTAAAGAACTCAGACATCTTATGTCCCCAGCCCAGCCTGGCGCACACTAACATCAGATCTTTAAGTCCAAATCATGATAGGTTGAACCCAGTGTATATACAACTCTTTAAATCAGTATGCAGAAAATGTGATGTACGAAAGAAGCAGTCTATAATGCTTTTCATACCCTTTCGAGCAAGCCCATCGTGTTAGTGGTGAAGAAAAGCATTCTTCTTCACCGAAATTACAACTTGCACTGCAAGCATTATTATCTGGCATTCTGGCCGTGAAGAACCCAATAAATAAATGAGGTTGAAAACCCTTGTTTCGCATATTAACCCTTTTCTCTTTCGATATAGAGAAATAATTTTTTTGGCCATCGCCAGTCACATTGCATCGTGATGTCGGTGTCGTTCAGCTATAGTCACCACGGTAGATGCAGTAGTTATTAGAATTTTAAGTATCAGTCAAATTTCATATTAAAAATTAATAAATAACATAATAATAATAATAATAATAATATATAAATTTAACATTTTAAAATTTTAAATTAATATATAATATTAAAAGTAATAAACAATGGTCATTGGAATCTACGAACAACTAGTACCACAGCGCTCCCCATCAGTGCAATTTTTCACTCGTCAAGACAAGGATGAACAAACTTGAATTAGCTTGATTTGTCTTGCAGCTTGTACAACTAACTCGACGATCACTGTGGATTGGGTCCATGGGAGAATTTTTGCTTGCTTTTAGATTTGTCTCATGCTTCCCCCCCCCCCTCCCCCCATTTTTTTTTTTAAATATAGATGACGTAAAACTGGATTTTTCTACTAACAACTCAATTTAATCCGCTCAAAACTCACACTAACTGAAAAAATTCAATAAAAATCCTTGTTTGGTTGTTGGGAATAACTTTTCCCTCAAATTATTAGCACAACACTCCTTGAACATTTAAACAGAAGAAAAGCTCGGGACCAATTATATATAACTATGATGAATTTATTTTTTCGTAAAACTATGATTAAAAATGTGGAACAAAATGTAAAATGGTGTAAATTAGGACGTGATATTCGTGACCAAAGTTTTCATATGAAAATTTGATCGCGTCTCCTATTTTCCTAAGCTTTTCTTTAAGCAATAGTGCAAATTCAAGCAAATTCACCTAAGCGAGTTTTAAACAAGCGCCTCCTATTTTGTCCATTAACAGGTTTATCGAGTTTTAATGGTGCAGAGTCACTACTTTATCTTCGGACAAAGTTTATGACCCTGTCCATGGCATTGGATCCCACGTCCTTAGGCCCAGCTTTTGTCCTTAATGAATTCCTCATGCCGGCGGCCCATTAAGGAAACTAGGAGCAAGCCTTGCGTCTGCCGGCATTGGGAATCTTGGGCTAGGGCTTCTTTGTGTCGTTACTGGGTCAAACTTATTGGGTCTTGATAGAAACAAGAATCATTTTTGTAACGGAGGTTTCATCAATGGTTATGGTTAAACCCGATAAAAGGGTGAAAAAAAAAACAAAAAACTAAAAGATCGCAAAGCCGACAACATCCAATTACGGCCTTGTCAAGTTGGCATCAGGGCTTATTAAGCTTTTGAAGGCGTGGCTAATTATTCTTGTCGGAGCTCACAATGCGTCAGTCGAAGCACACGGCGCAGCGCAGAAGACGAGGTTCACTAGCTGTGCAATTAAAACACATCGGACGACTTATCGAAACAAACCGAGAATTAGTTGATAATGAGATGCCTCCAAATTTTACATTACTTTTTGGCTTGAACTATGTGGTAATAACAGCGAACACCTTTGTCTATTTTCACGGGTCAATATTTCATTTTGCACTCCACAGCTAACAGTGAAGAAAGCGAACCGTCGTTTTGAACTCAATGAATGTTTTAACTATTTCACAATAGTCCAAACTCCAAGGAGCATTTTGAAAAAAAAAAAAAAAAAGAAAGAAAAAGAGCAAGGAAGCACGGTGGATGGGCGGGATTTGTCCTTTTCATTGGGAAAATTTAAAAGGTTGTATTGGACAACCTTTTGCTATTGGACGGACGGACGCACTGTCTGGTACCCAGCCTGGCCACAAATACAGCAAGCCTTTGACCACGCTCTGTCCTCCACGATTAGCTTTGAAATATTGACCACGGTATGACCAATGTCAAACAGTGAAAAAACTATTGCATTCACTTTGTGACTGCACGCGGGAATTACTTATTCAGAAAAGCTCCCTGACAAAAAAATGTGTAATCAGATGTATTTCAATATTTTTTTTTAATAATCGTTATAAAAAATATCAATTTTTCCTTATTTGGACACGTTGAGAACTTGTGTTTGATTCGTGGTCGTTTTAATCGAAAGAGCTGTAGGCTGTAGTTGTGGCTTAACTTTAACTGTCACACAATTTTTACTTAGAGCAAAGATTATGTACTCTAGAAATGTAATTTTTATCTCAGGTTCCCCACATTTACAGAAGTGGGTTTAATCGGATACTTAATTTTTCTTTTTGGATTTTTCATGACATAATTGCTAAAAGGCACAATATAGAGAAGCTGGAGGCCTGCAATGGCAATGGCAAAGGCAAATGGCCAACACTAGGCCAGACAAGTCCTCCGTGAATGCGAACATTTTGCATCTCCAGGACAACCTACTTGCGGCATAGTGTGCCACAAACAATTTCTATTGCACGGGGTGGTCTAATCAATTAATCAATTTAATTGATATGTCTTGTTGATACACAGCACAATGTTGCCACTAATGCCAAAATTTATTAGTTAGAATGCTTTAATTTTTAATTTTTAATTAGTAAATTTGAGAAAATAAAAATAGTCTATAAAGTAAACTATACATGACACGATAAAATAAGAACTCGGAACTCTATTGGTAAGTCCAATCCCACGCATGCTTTTGACTGTCTTTTGACTCATTGATAATCCTTGTATCTTCTGCCAAAAACAGTTTTTTTTTTTCTTTTTCTTTTTTTTGAGCAAAAAGAAATGATAATTATTATACTGTATTTATTTACTGATATTTCTCTAGGACGCCACGCCACGCCACGCAACTCCACTTCTGCGGCATTGGCATTTGGGAACGCAAAATAAATGATAAAAATATGTCCCCCGAGGCAGGATAGTCTTTTCGCAATAGATTTAATGCAGGCCCCACTTGGCCCCGAATTTCCAATATATTCCCAATCGCTCTACTCGCCCAGTCAATGGATCCAACGGTAGAAACATCACTGTAACAAACTCCCCAGCCGTGGGATCTCCAGAGGGCCGTCGTGTGATTTTCCAGAAGATAGCGCGAGAGGTTCGCAAAGGGCAAGAAATAAAAAACACAACCAACACGAGGGATTCTCATTCCCAAAAACAACCGACGTGGCACTCACATACGCATTCCCGGTACAAGTAATCCCTCCCGCACCTGTCGCGCCAAAGCCAAACCCATACCCTACGAGGGAGTGGGGAGAAAGAGAGAGGGAGAAATAGAGAGAGCTAAGCGGCAGCGGGGAAGATGAGCGGCGGCGGTGGCGAGAGGCTGAAGGGGACGGTGAAGTGGTTCAATGATCAGAAGGGATACGGCTTCATAACCCACGATGACGGTGGCGAGGATCTGTTTGTCCATCAGTCCTCCATCTGCTCTGACGGTTTCCGCAGCCTTGGAGTCGGCGAGGAGGTTGAGTTCCAGATCGAGCATTCTGCCGATGGCCGCACCAAGGCGGTGGAGGTCACCGGCCCTGATGGCAACCCGGTTCAAGGATCGTCTCGCGGTGGAGGCAGCGGTGGCGGAAGAGGTGGACGTGGTGGCGGCGGGGGCGGTTATGGTGGCGGCAGTAGTTATGGAGGTGGAGGGAGAGGGAAAGGTGGATATGGGTCTGGTGGTGGGTATGGGTCTGGTGGCGGCGGATATGGGGGTGGTGGGTATGGTGGGTATGGCGGCGGCGGGGGATGCTATTCTTGTGGGGAGTCTGGGCATATGGCAAGGGATTGTCCACAGGGAGGTGGAGGTGGAGGTGGAGGTGGAGGCAGGTACGGCGGTGGCGGTGTAGGTGGAGGTGGCAACTGTTACAACTGTGGGGCCTCAGGCCATTTCGCGAGGGATTGTCCAAATGCTGCCCGTTAAAAGCAGGATCGAAATTGTGTAATGTGATTTTCCACATTTTACCTGTCTTTATTTCGTGGGAAACCATGCTTATCTAGCGTGTTTGTCTTTTAAAAAAATGGCCTTTTTTTTTTATTGCTGTCTTCAAATTTCAATCGAGAATATGGTGCTGATTATCTCTTCTTAGTTTTAAGTTTTTGTTGTTTCTGGTTACCGAAAAGGTGTGATTTAGATATGTCTGAGCAGTGGCGGTAGAGAGAATTCGTTGATGGCTAGAAAAGGTCATGTTTTAAGCTGTAGTTTACTCTCACTGTTCATCTAAAAGTGTGTATATATAATATACATGCTGGTTTGGATCGGTTCGATTCTTGTTCTTGTTTTCAATTATTGTTACTTTATTCGAGGTGGAATGGATGCTCATGTGAGATCATCTCAGATGGACTCCTGTTAATTGTCTTTATGCCTGGAACCTACTTTGGGTTGTTGATGGAAAGCGTTTAAGAGTCGGTCATGGCTGACGGCAAAATGAAAATGATGTTTTCCATTCTGTACAGACGTCTGATAAGTTCTGAGGTTTCTGTTGCGTTTTTTTTTTTTTTTTTTTTTAAATTTGTTGGGCTGGTAGGGGCGTTTTGCTGATTTGAAAGGATGATGGGGTTATTCTCCTTTCTCTTTTCCGAATGACGGTGAGTCCTGCAGGATCATCAGCCTCATGTATAATGCAACTTAAACCAACCTAATTATACAAGTTCACTGTTCAATGTACAAATGGTGGTCCCCTCGCATCCGAAACGTGTAACCTTTTATGTGGATACTGGATAACGTTGATTTTAGTAGGTTGTGTCATTCAAAATGGATTTGACCAAGAACAGCAAGAAAGCATTGGTCCACTGCCTTGTTGGGTTTGAGAAAGTATCTTACCCCATTGGCAAAAAGCAATTGCGACTGACTGACTGTGCATAGCGACGGAAACGTGACTGAATGAATCATTATAACACCTTAGGAATCCCCTAGTTAAGCTAATAGTTGTTTTCTAGCTAGCCCTGGACCTCGTTACTAATATGAATTTCTGTTTCCGAGTCTTGTGGGGTCTATTTGTAACAGCACATATAAAATTCCATCCTCAAAATCATCATCACCCTTCAGCCTCGTAATTGCTTGCGTTGATAGATTTACAAGCTCTCCAATCTTTTTGGACCGACCCTAATTTGCATGGGCCCATTGTTTCTGGGGTGTACATGGAACTAAAGACTGGTCGAAGGTAAATAATTGATGATGAGGGACAAGGTTCAATGTCCAGAAAGCTTCTTAGTGAATACAAAATTGATGATCATTCAAGTTGGGTACTAACTAATTAAAGCCCAATGTTTGTTCTTTTAAGGCTTTTTCTAGGCTGGGCCTGCCTTCCGGTAAACCATTCACGTTTCAGGTTCAGACGTGAAATTGATAGGCAAAATCACCAGCTTGATGGAAACTCTTCTTCATTAACGATTTAACATCACATTTGCAAAATCACCAGCATGGAATCAACGTGATAGTGATTAAGAGGTCGCCAATGGATTCGCAAAAGTTTAACCAAACCTTCGGAAGCCACGAGCTAATGCTGTCTACTCATTCATGACAACGAATAGTTGATTTACTTTACCAGTTCACCGACTTTCAAATATGACTACCCGCGTTCCCAACTGCAGAACGAAACTCATCTATGGATTATCTAGCGTTAGATCCGATACCATTCAGATGATTAAGATGGGCCATGTACTTATGATTATTTGGCAAGGCAGGTTCACTCTCCATTTAATTTATTGACCAAAATTCAGCTGTTGGGTTCAAACCGTAAGAAAATAATTTTAATTAAACTTTCTAGACGCGACACGGATAATTGACTTTGTAAGGTGTGCGATATTGTCTAAAGCATATTATTAATCTCTATGAAATAAGGGATTGGATTGTCAAGGTTTTACTGGTGTTCTCAAAATTGTGAGGACCTACAGTGAAATGGAAGCATTGTTGAGGCTAAGCATTTCTCCCAGTTGGACATATAGTGGGCGTAGCCTTGTTGTCTAGCGATAAAGGAGGAACAAGTCAGAAGCCAAGTGGGGCTTTGCTGGGAAAGGTGGGAGCCTTTGTTTTGTTGGGATCTGCCCTTCCTGCCTGCCGGGTCGCATGCTTTTGTAAATGGTGGTCTCTCATGAAAAAGAGAGCTTGAGGCATGCAACTTTGTCGCTGTCTATAATAAGCTTTTAAGTAGATGGGTATTGTATTATTAGATTCCCCACCCTGCATGGTATCTATGACATATAAACGCAGCCTTATCACTCAAAACTGTGCCAATATGCCTCAATCTTTACATTATTCGCTCATCTTTCTCTTATTTCTTTCACTATTTTTTTGGTGGTACTTCCAGTTGGCCTTTCACAGGTATGACAATGAACTTTAGGAGAATGAGGATAAAGCAAAATGTGCCTGTGAATTGCGAATCTATTCCCTTCTGTGATATTGTCGCTTGACATAGTCGTTTCCAGGATCTAAGTGACTATGTTTCCAGCATCTTATTGAGTTGGTGAGGAAAAAAATTGAAGCTCACCTCCTCTCCGCAAAATAATAAGTCAAATTATATGTACGAGATTGCCTTTATCATCCCAATTGGAAAGAGGCAAGGCAGGAATTCAAATCTCCACCACCAAGAGAAAATTGCTTGCGCATTAAAAGAGAAGAGGAAATCTTGTTTTAAAATATTTTATTAATGGTTTTGTTACGTGTTTTCCTAAGAAATAACCAGCGAGAAAATCACAATTGTCTTTTGGAATCAGGGGTTGATATTTTGGTAAAAAGGCGCAGGGTATACTTCAATTCGCTAATGATTCATAACGCATACCGCTCTTCAGCTGGAACCCCTTCGCTTTTTATTTCTTGAACTGTTCTCTTTATTTTTTTTCCTTTTAGTAATTTCTCTTTATATTTTGTTTTTTCATTTTGTGGGTAATTTGTCAATGTCAACATTATATTCTAGCAATTTTTGCATGGAGTTATTAGACAATGTCTTCTTGCAAAAAGCAAGAAAGAGAGAGAGACAATTGCTGATCCATAGCTAAAACTGCAGAAGATACAAAATTTTCAATGGAGCATTTTTCGGGGGGGAGGGCTGAAACGTGCATAAACAACTCGCTAAACTGAATAAAAGACAAGAGACAGATAATAAAAACAGGGCGAAACTTGAACGTGTATCGCCGTGGATGACAATTCTCACTTGGCCAATTGCAATTGTAGCGTTTTCATTTTTTATCTTCTGTCCTTTTTCTAACAAGAAAAGAAAGATCGACACGATGTGCTCAATTTCTGGAATCAAGGGCTGTGGGTACGGTTATGATGATGAGGATGGAGGAGAGGAGGAGGTGCCGTGGCATTCGGTTGTGGCAGCGGTGGTTGAGGCACCGTTGGTGGTGGGCATTGGTAACACTTGGCGAATAGCCCAAATGTGTCGATCTGATGTACGAAGTTGGTCAGGCTCGCCCACCCACCAAATCCAAACCCGACAATGAGCACCCACACCACCACGAACACATTCATCACGTACGTCCCTACCCACCGACCAAGGTACTTTGGCGGTGGCTCCACTGCGTTCTGCATCACAGCCGTCCATCAAAAAATTGGAAAGACAATGTTTATCACGGCACATAATCAAGAAAGCTAGGTTGTCCTTTCGGAGCCCACAATTCCTGGTCCCTGTCCTTGTATTTGTGGGTCCCTTTCTCTTTTTTTGGCATTAAGCAATTTATTTAGTACGCAAATATAAACAAATACGGGGAACCCTGGTACGAACAGATATTCTGCCCGCAATGCATGAGCCAATTATGCTCTGCATTCCTTCAGTTATTTGGGGCAGATAATAATTCAATGGGATTATAAAAAAGTTAATTGTCTGCCATAAGATCAGCCCATTTTGGATTATGTAATGGACCAAATTTTCTCGGATTTCCAAATTAAATTCTCAAGTCGTTATCATCAAATTATATAATTATCAAATCATGACACTTATTGTCAGTTTAGGGGAAATGTCTGGTAATGGCCTGCTAGAGTGCGACAGCTCGCTGTCTGCAATTCTTTATAGTTTACATCTAGCATTTAATAAAATTTTAATTATTTTGGCTATGACACATCCATCTTACTCCAAGCAGATTGACTGGAATTTGAAAGTTAACAGTAACAAGAATGTAAGAGAGTAGTGTAAAAGCGATGGAGTTTGGTCACCTCTCTTGCAGCGGCAGATTTGAAGGTGAAGATGTGGGCCAGGGCAGGGATGATATAGACTGTGAAGCTAACAAGGAGTGATCCAACGGTGGAGTTGATGGGTCCAAAAAATGGGAAGATGATGGCCAAAAACCAGATGGGAATGACCACAGGCAATCTGGCTGCTGCCCTTTTGCACAAGCTCTTGCATTCATGCATCCCAATTGCCTTCTCCCACACAAAGTACAATGGTGTGCATGCAAACCCAAATGTTATGAACTGCCCATACATAACACAACACCAACAAAAAATATCCATTGGGTCAACCAGGGCCACAAGAATTAAGGTTTTTATATATATATATATACTTTGGTTTTTTGACAAAAATTTTCATTAATCAGGCACAGGGACACAAAGAACACAAACATCTATCTGTTTATATATGTGAAGTACTATTTTGCGAAGGGGACTAATGAAGGGGAGCATGCCTGGTGGATGAGCATTAAAATGACAGCCAAGTCTCTGAAGCATGATCTTGGAAAGAGAGAAAAGGCATTGGAGTGATCCAGAAGCAGGTCCCCAAATGCCCAATACTGCTGCCGCAGAGGGAAGTGTCAGTGTCAGCACGTAGAGGGTAGCCAGCAAGTATATGGCCTTGAACTTCTGTGGCTTCCACATAGCGTGCATGATTTCCCTGTCTCCCCAAAATTAGCTTTGGACGTTCAGATTCAATTAATTTTGACAGCTCATAGTAATTAAAGTCATTAATTTCTGCAACCTATTAAATTCATAGTCATATATAATAACCAAAACTTACCCTGCAATTAAAAAAAAAAACATCATATTTAGCATGCAAAGTGGCATTTTTGTTTCTGATTTAAAGTATCTGGAATGTATATGATAGGTTTTTTCAACTTGCGTTCAAAACAGGCATCGTATGAATTTTCAACTTTGCACTCAAAAGCAAAGCATCTGTTTCTGAAATCTACATAATGGCCTTTTCCTCAAACTTCATGATTATTATTCTCTGCAGTAATGGGGAAAAGAATTTCATTTCCTTTCAAAAAACGAACGTAAAATGGGGGAAATTTGTTGAAAATTTTAATTGTTTAATTTCTTTTGGTCACCAAAGAAGGAATCGAATCTAACTCGTAGGAATCACTGGTATATTGGACCCCCATGACCAGTCTCATGATAAAAGCAAAAGCAAGAAACGAAAAAGACTATTGGCTCTCTACGTGTGAAGGGAAAAGTAGAGTTTCCCAAAGCAAACACGGACCCTTTTGCTTCCCACGCCAGAAAAGGGCAATCTGGGAATTTAAAATAGTTTACAAGAACTACAAAAACAAGAAAATGTTTTGGATAAGCAGTAAGCTTTGCTATTCACAAGGCAAGGCTTGGTCATCAGATGACACGGTCAGATCGTGTCTAAACAAGTCAATGTTTAGTCCCTTTCAAAATGACGTTAAGCCCTTTAATTTTATACTTTTATTTGAGAAATTAGAATACCCATTTCAAGGCAGCCTTGAAAGAATGATGTAAATAACGTAAAAGACACGTATGCTAAATCCAAGCTTGTCTTACACAGTAACAGCATGTCCCCCAAATGTGTAGAGAATGTTTGTGGCACCCGTGAAATACAGCACCATCTTTGTTGGACCGGAATGCCTTACCCCTTCCACCTGCATTATCATTAACACATGGCCGAGAAAAATAAATTAAAAAATCAATGTGGATTAGCTTCAAGACTAACTAAATGTACAAACAATTAATAGACCTTACAACTCTTTTTATTTGTTTAAAAAGAAAAAATAACTCTTCATTAAATGGTTACTGCCTATGGATTTGGCAATAAACCCAATTAAGACATATATAGCTTTTAGACTTCATAAAAACGGTGATTTGTGCGAGGGGTGCAATTTCGGAGCAACGGGTATGTTTGGAATAAGGTCATTGACGAGACCTAATTTACAAAATGAATTGAAAGATTATATTATTTGATTTGTCAAGTCGAAAAAAAAAAAGATGAGGACATTTTAAGAAAAATACTTTCATTTTGGAAAAAAAATTGAAAACCAACTGGGAGAATGTGTTTTCACAAATTCACTGATTGAATGATTTTTACTAATGGCTTAATTCTATAATGCCCCCATGCTTGGTCTTATTTATTACCGTTTAAAGAAGTCAGTTTCTTTATCGACAGTAACAACAAATAAGTAAAAAATACAATAAAATTTGAACCGTTAAATGTAAAAGCAATCAACAGAGTGAAAATATTGATCGGGGTTGGTACTTCTGATGACCAGGTAGCAAGTTCCGGCTGATTAATAACGAGATTACCCACATATAATTGAACAGAGTGACGCCCTTTTTTTTTTTCTTTTTTTTCTTTTTTTCAGATCCGAAAGGACTTTTGGTTTCTTAGCCACAAGATTACTTGGTTGGATAACATTTTCGGCACCGAAATCTTAAAAAAAAAAAAAGAAAAACCTCATTTAGAGGTGTACCCCAAATTCTATTTCAAATGAATGGGCTATAATTAATAATATTGTACGCATCGCAGTCGAAAGAAACAGCACAACCAAGATTTTTGTTTACTTTGACAGTGCCTACACGTACGTAGTTAGCAAGGGAGGGACAGAGTGTACTTATCTGATGCAAGACATGTCATGGTCCTACTGCATGAATTGCTCATGCATGTCAGCCTCGCTGTGGTGGTCATATGCTCAGGAAATTAAAGGTGTTTAATTTATGTTTTTAGTTATATACCTGACCGTGGAGGAGAGAGGCAATGGCGAGGAACCAAGCAGTGTAGGTAGTCATCACGAGCCCAATAAACGACCAGATTCTGTAATTGTGAAATGAAGGAATAAACACTGTGGTTGCACAACATGCCCCGAAGATGTAGGTCCACGTTCTCTTGTCCAGATTATCGTTAATGTAATATATGTTACTGCAAAATCATTAAAAAATAAATTTAAAGATGCCCCAAGTTGCAGACGATAAAATATATATGGAAACAAAACATATTAAATGAGGATAAAGTTAATGCTAGAGTCAGAGGAAGGCTGTGTTTTAGGCGGTACCTTGCACAAGCTATGAGCTGAATGACAGATCCAAACAAAAGAAAAGTGCAATTAAATGCCAAGCCCACGTTCCTCCAGTGTTTTCCAAGGAGACCGTCAAGAACTTCAAACCACTGTTCAATTGAAAAGAAATACAAAAACAGCAAAAAGAAATTAAAGCACTACAAGAGAAAACGTGTGTTTCTTCATGTGGAGGCATATGAAATGAACCTGAATGACATGGTTCCTGAAATCAACTTTTTCTCTTTCCCTTCTGGTTCTGTATTCTACATAGAGTATGCTAATGAGATAAGCTGTCCAGCTACCCAGAATCCCATAGAACAGCTGAAACGCTATGCCAGATAGCATGCCAAGCTGGGAGAACGAGTATGGCAAAGTAAGCAATACTTGTGCCACCTGATCAAACAAGCAAAACCCAAGTCAACCCAACTCATAAATAAACTCCAACATGACAAATAATTGAACAGACGCATTAAGTAATGTATCATTAATTCTGCTTGTTATTAAAAAAAAAAAGTAATATAAGTTTGGAAATTAATTTACCTGGTTAGAGGCACAGCTAAACCAAGCATCATAAACAGAACCACCATGCCACAGGAACTTAGACAGCCTTGTTTTCATGTCCTTGGGCTTCCCTTCAGTCTCCATCTCCACATAATTCCCTACCATCACTGTCTCCACCACCTTATCAGCAGCACCTGCCATCTCTCTCTCTCTCTCTCTCTCTCTCTCTCACTCACTTACTCGCTCTCTCTTTTCCCCTATATTAATTACTCAGCCAACCGTATTAGGCACGTTGTGTCTATTGCTGAAGCGTCTTTGACTCTCTTCTATGCAATGCAATATATATATATATATATATATATATATATATATAAAGAAAGAAAGAAAGAAAGAGAGAAAGAAGGGACTCTGAGACTGGGGAAATGGAAGTGAAGAGAAGCACATAGATATAGTGGTATATATATATATATATGTAAGACTGGATAGGGATCTCCGAAGGAGGGAGGGGAAAGGCAATGTTTGCAAGGTATTTTACAGGAGAGATGGTCTTTTTCCGGGGAGGCGAGTTAAATCCGCCTTTTTGGAACATTGAAAGATTTTATTTTGGTGGGACTTCGAAGAAAATTACTGGCTTTCCTGCCCCTTTTTGTTTAATTAAATTTGTTAGTTATTTAGTACATAATTAATTATTAGTTAAAATAATTGTAAATTCGGCCATTCTTTCCTTGGCTAATTATTTGTTTTAAGTGCGTGAATGGCTTGTCCGCACGAGCGGGTCTCTCCGCTTCCCGAGCTGATTGTCATCGACCTTTTTTTTCCTTAAATTCCAAAATTAGCCTTGCTCGCAAGTTCCCGTATTTGCTAATATGCCACTCCTTTTTAACGGCTACCTTCTGATTGCATACACGTTCAGCTTAATCCGTGTTACACGTAAACAGACCTTTTTTCTAGTTCTTTTTCCTTTTCCGTTTCAATTTAATTCTTATTTTCAATTTAATCCGTGTTACGAAGAACTAATGCTGTAATTTCAATTTGCTTAATTATAAATTTTGAAACCTCCTAATGAACTGAATTTGTTTTTTTTTTTTTATGGTATGACCTTTCGATGAATGTCACAATAGCTAAGTAATCATCACGAAGAGCTAAGGAAATTTAGATGTATAGAGTTCTGTTTTGTTTTTCATTTTTTTTAACAGCAATTCCATTCATTAGCCAAATGGATATGTGGAGTTATATATTGAAATTCATCTACCAAAAGAGGGTTACTTTCTTGAAAGTGTATAAAGCAATTTCGTCATTTGAAGGAAATCCTTTCTTCTTCTTCTTCTTTTTCAAAAAAAAAAAATACTCTTATAAAAAAACGGAATAAGCAAATTGCATATATGTAGTTGCATACAGAGGATACTGAGATCGGTGGCAAGGACCATGAAGTAATTCAAAACCAACAAGAGGTATATAAACAAAATTATTTTTAGAAGAACAAGGTACATGGGGCGGGGGGGGGGGGGATGGGGATGATGGAAGATAGAAAGAAGACTGTGCGCAAGGGAAAGAGTGAAGGAAATTATAGCAAAGTAGACCGCATGATTGCACCCAAACGGGCGTGGTCGCTTTGCAAGAAGAAGAAAGCTGCTTTTTATCACATGGCCGAAGCCCCTTGTCATTAAACTCGAGAATCCTAAACTTCACCAAGTCCAAACCCCAAAACCCTTGTGCACATGGACCTGCACACATTTTCCCAATACGAAAATACTAATGTTAATTATCAGTAACCCTATCAGTTAATTATCAATAAGGACAAAATTATGTGCCCAATTAAAGGAGCCATCGAAGTCTTGCTAGATCATGTTCCATAGGAAATAAGGTCTCCTGCTGTAGCCTCGCTTTGCATTATTCTTAAGGTCATCATGTCTTCATATATGGTTTTCTTGCTTTATTCCATACAATTCACTTACCTCACCATTCTATTCTCCCAGATCCTTTGTAAAGTGAAGGATCGGTGCATCTGCTCTGTCTGTAATTAAATCTCTGATCTTCTATTTAAATTTGCGTTACCCTGCTTTTGTTATTATAGGTTATCCCAATCTTCCAACGGAAAATATTACCCTTAAAAGGGCCCAAAAGATCGAAATGCCTTGTTCAGCCCTTCCATACCTGTCTCTTTCAGGACTGAGTTTTATTTTTCGCCAATCCCTCCTCTTTTGAAATTGAACTAGTCAGCTAGAAATTATTGATCTGATTCCCATCTGATGATTATACATCATAATGATTTTGTCTTCTTGTAAATAAGGACCGCAAAACCCCCACCTACCTCAGTATTGCTGACACATAATATTATTTGAACAAGGCATGACATCCAGGTGTAAAAAGCTATGTTTTGGTGCAGGGCAACATGTTTATGGGATGTGCTGGGCACCATGTCCAACCCCGGTTGAGTACGCCATTCAAGCACAGGGAGCAGAGGAAACATTCCCTGTGGTTTGTGTCCCCTTGACTAAATCTAGTGCAGCACACAGCATCTCATTCTCTTTTTGACAAGCGAAGCATCACAATCTTCCTTCAGGCTTCTTTACCTTAGCATAATGCCTGTCCTCTATCAAAACATTCCACTTACTGATTGTGATAAATACTTTAGGAACTCGCTGATGATCTCGAGTACCATGTTTGATGAACCATATGGCAAAATGTGGATTTTTTCCGCGATCAAGCGTGACCTTTGTCATTATTTTCAATATTAGTAGGTTGGCTTCCATGATCATCTCAAGCATTTCATCCGAAACTAGTGGCCATTTGGTGGACATTAGGATTGATATCGACACACGGTCCATGCTATTTGGGTTAAAGATAAACGTTGCCTTCAAACTAAATTTTGTGATTTTAGTCATTAAAAGGGTGACCATTAACAGACAAAGTATCGTTTGACCGGCCATTATCTTGCGATAATTCTCGAAAAAAAAAAAGGGAACAAAATCTTCCAAAAGTGGGAATTATTGGCTGCCCCTGTTCAAGTTTATCCGCGAATAGAAGCCAACTGATGATCTGGAATTTAGCATGTCAAGAAATGGGCACGCCAAGCCTTCAAAAGTCGAATGACTCGAAACCTTGACAGATCACAGATCGTGCTAAAGTACCTATGAAGAACAATAATCATCCTGAGCTAGTAAGCCATCACTCTAATCCATTAAGGGCGTGATTTTTCCTTTAAAGAGTAAAATCATCATGCCTACCAATTATTTTGCACACATCCTCTCTCAATAATGTGAATTCTACTTGATGAAAAGAAATTTATTCGACTTCATGCCCCTAAATTTTTCGTTTGCCCACACTTTGGAACAATGTTTAGGAAATTAATGCTTGTTTGTATTTTATGCTAAATAATGATTAAAGCTGGATAACGGGATTTGCTTTACCCATTCCTCTCATTATATTTTGAACAATTTTTGGATGCCGTTTTGAGTTCCGTAACGATCGCCCGTTTTTTTTTTTCTTTTTGGTGCATGGGAAGTAAGGTCATTTTCTTTTGGAAATTAATAAAGAGATGGGAATGTAATCTTGCTTTGACTTAGGATGCAATTAAGGGACGTGGGCCATTGGTTTTCTATGCTTTCTTTTTTTCGGTTCTCTATGCTTGCCTAGCTTGATTTAATGCGGTCAACTCCATCCCAATGTCGTTGGCTGCCATTATTCATTTGAATCCATTTATCAACAAACAACATCATGCCACTTGCTCTTTATGGCCTCCATATTGGAAGCAAAAGATTTGAATCAAAAGAATCCCAGAAGGAATAACCAACGTTTGTCATCGAACTTTAGTGCTAAAGCTGCATTGGGTTCAAAGCACAAGAAAGCATTTGAAAGTGTCGTATTAGGAATATTTTGGCAACTGACGTGACTTAAATTTACTTTTTCTGTTCATTCTTCGATTGCTCGATATTGGTGTGAATTATGAAACTAGTGCCGTCAAATATTCCTGTAGTTGAGAATAGCTTGTTTCAGCTCCAAAAATCGCAAAAATTTTCCCATGAATGAGGGCCCATATTTCATAGGCCCAAAATATAGAGGACATGAGTAAACTAATCCAAATTGGAATAAAAGTTATATCCAACTTGACCCATTTCCTCCAAAACAAGGGAAAAGTTCTGAACATGTCATGGCCCACCTTACATATTGACGACTGCCTTCTGCCGGGCACCTTAAGAATGGCAGACCCTCTTTATATTCGGCGACTTCAATGTGTCCAGACCTTGTTGACCACGTTAGAAACAATTCCTACCTTAGGCATTGTAGCAAGGAATTAACCCACTTAGACAGATAATGCTTCGGTACTTTCTTCCTTACAAGCAAACCAGGCCGTTGAGAGGGTTTTTTCTCTATTGGATCGATAAGTAACTGAGAGAGGCGAAAAAACACGTAGTCGTCTATTATATCTTGTGAAGGATCCAAGAATGGCAACGTGCGTTCATGAAAATCAAACGCCCTAAGGCCTAGAAGTATGTTTATGTATATGGGTGCGGTGCGTTCCTTATCTCCAATTGTCGCTTCGTCATCCTTTCTCCCCTGCTCGGCTGCTCCCTTTGTCTTCCTATATAAACAAGCTGTTGTTACTTGTTAGTTTTGCTTGGTTCCACTTGAATTTCAAACACCTTTATATATATATATTTTTATTATTATTATTTGGGTCTAGTTGGAGTGGGAATGGGCGCACTACTAAACGAAGCCAGCAGCTTTGTTTGATCGTGTTGCTAAAAAGGCATACTAATATGCTTTAAATCTTGTCATTAAATAATATAAAATTGGGTTACAGAATACACCATATTCAATCTATTAGATGAAATATTTCTATCAACCCTAGATCTATAGGACTTACATTGCATAACTTGGTGCCACTCTTTAACATCCAATTTCGGGAATCCCAACCAATGAAAACTCAGCTTATTTAGTCTGAATGGTTGAATTATTAGAAAATTGAGGTTTAAGCTCTGTTTAAATTTAAAAACAATTTTAGAAATTAAAATAAAAAAATAATATTGTCATTTTTATTATAATTAGAATCGTGGAGAAGGACAATTGGTTTGCTTTCTTTGAAAACCAAAATCGCAGTTGGAAGTGTGTAAAAATTGAAGTGAAAGGGAAAGTCATTCATATCTAGCCGTTATAACAAAAGGAAAAATATAATGGTTGTTTATGCTTTTATTTTTTTTTTTCAAAAATAAATAAATAAATAAATAAAGAGGGTAAAACTGCTTCGGAAGGGAATAGGAAATTCTAATTCTTTGGACCGAGGAATCAGAACTAAACCGGCCTGTGGTCAGGTTTATTCTAACTCTTTTGGATGTTCACAAAATATAAGTTTTACTTTAAATGTAAAAAACAACAACAAAATGGCCCAACTTTTTTTGCACCTCATCTGAATTAGAGAGGCCCATCCTAAAAAATTGGAATCTTAGTCCATGGGTTTAACCCATTAAATCTCATAGCCCAAACATATAAAGTGGATTAAAAAAACAATTTAAAATGGGCCTGTCACGTTTCAAGCCCAAGAAAGTAATGATGAGTGCATAGATTTTTCGAAATTAACAAAAACCGCCCAAAACAGTTGTCAGAACACTCCCGAGAGCAGGAGGACATGGTGTTCATATATATATATATATATAAAAAAGGGGAAGAAAATAGAATAACACAAAGATAACAACAAGATAGGAAAAAGGTTAAAAAAAAAAAAAAAGGAGGGAAACCCACATTGACATTGGCATACGCCACACTTGCTTCGCTTCGTTCGCCGCTTTCTTGGCAAGAAAAGTAAAAGACGAGTTTTTCCTTTAATAGAAGTGAGTGAGTGAGTGAGTGAGAGGGAGAGTGATCTCTCTATCTAAGATCCAAAAAACAAAAAAAACAAAAAATGGTAAATTTGCCTTCCCTTCATTAGTTGGATTCTCTCGATCCTTCTTCTAATTCTCTCTTCTTCAACTATGGATCGTTTCGTTGTAATCTTTCTCACTCTCCTCCTTTCTATGTATTCAATCTCAGGTAATTCCCTAATTTATTCTTTTTTTTCGCTTCTTCTCCCTACCTTACTTATGTGGATTTTAATTTTACAACAATCTCGTTTTCAACTCTCCAATAGGTGAAGTTAATTGTTCTCGTTTTTTCTTTTTTTTTTTGGTGGGTTTTTAATTGGAAGTTGAGCCGGCTACTTTTAAGTTCCTAAACCGGTGCCGCCACACGGTGTGGCCGGGTTGCTATCTGGCGCCAACACGCCGCAACTGCCCACCACGGGGTTCACCCTCGAAAGCGGCAAATCCAGGGCTGTACACGTGCCCAAGGCCTGGTCGGGTCGGATGTGGGGCCGGACTCTATGCGGGATAGATTCGACGGGTAAATTCTCGTGTTTGACTGGGGAGTGTGGGTCCGGAAAGGTCGAATGCGCCGGGAGTGGAGCCAAGCCGCCCGCCACACTGGTGGAGTTCACTCTCAACGGCGCCGGCGGCCTTGATTTCTACGACGTCAGCCTGGTCGACGGGTTCAATCTGCCCATGCTTTTGATCCCCCGGAATGGTACGGCTGGAGGCTGTAGTGCCACGGGTTGCTTGATCGAGCTAAATGGGGGTTGCCCGAGAGAATTGAGGATGCCGGCGCGTGTCGGTGGAAACGTCAGCGTGGCGTGCAGGAGCGCTTGTGATGTTTTCGGGGATCCGAGGTTTTGTTGTAGTGAGGCGTACTCTACGCCTGACACGTGTGGACCTTCTATTTACTCCATGTTCTTCAAGCACGCTTGCCCACGCGCGTATAGCTACGCGTACGACGACACGACCAGCACCTACACCTGTGCCAACGCCGACTACATTATCATGTTTTGTCCGCCCCCATACACCAGGTGGGGTTTACTTATTGCCCCTCGTGGGATGGCTGTTATTTTATCTCGAGATAATTATATCTTAAAGCATGTGCAATGGTAGTTCAGTAATTTAAATAAGATACCGGGATTTATGTGCATTTGCGGGAGATTATTGTTTGTCTTAAGAGTTTGATGCAGAACATGAATGATACACATTATCATCGTTAGTTTAGAACGATGGCTATATTTATACCATATCATTATGGTGTGTGCTTCCAGTCTCCTCCAACCTGTGCTTTGTTCAAGGTGGGATGAGGACTCAGCAACGGTAACAGTTAGCAGTGTATTGAGATCTGAATCTGTGGTTTTCAATCAATGATTTTTAAGATGCTCGTCAGTTAAATGATACTTGGCATTGTTTGGTCTTTCATATTCACTGGCCAATGATGAGGAACTTGATGTGTTAGAAAGCACACATAATAGTTAACAAAGCACAGATAAGGCATAACAATGCCTTCGTTGGTCGGTTAAACTTAGCTTTAGAGCGTTGGCGTTTATGACTGGTGGCACATGGGTAGTGCGTAAGAATAGCATGAGATATAATGATGAGTGGTTCTTATGCATTGTTATGCGGCCCCCGTTTCTTCAAATGGTATAACATTGTCTATGAAAATTGCAGTCAGAAATTGCTTGGAGCAAGAAAAGACGGGGCAAAGCTGCCTCTGGTGAATGAGAGCATGATGTATATATCAAGCCATGCAAGCCGTGCTTCCTTTGCAGGTGCGGTTCTGATCCAACTTATTGCTGGTGCAGCCTCTATAGTCTCGGCATATTTTTCCTCTTTTTGCCAATTATATTAGCTTTGTTAACTATGGTTGGACTGGACGCTTCCAGGCAGATAACGTGCTCAGATTCCAGTTGAAGACAGCCTCATTTTTCTCGACAAACTGAGTGATTGAAGTGCATATTGTCAACGCTAGGTAACTTGTCAAATGCCACGTTGAGAAATTGTAAATTTCACTTCGTTCTTGTAGTCTTATGAAGTGTAAGTTCTGGTATAAAGGTACAATTACCCTATGATAAACTGAAAGACATCTCATGTTTGAATAGTGTAAATAGATTTTTTTTTTTTTAATGAAAAGCAAGTGTAATTATGTATATCCTACTCTTTTTAATCCAAACAATGTGGGAGTTTTGTGCACTAGAACAACAACCTTTACTTGTCTTTACTTATATTTACATATTATTTTTTAGATGGCATATGTAACACACACGGGGTTTGACTTTGGGATTAATCCAAATTGTGGGATCATTTGAGTCAGCCGTTGAAATTGTGGTGACTGGGATCGATATTTCCATATAGCTCTCCGAGGAACATTAGTCACCTTTAATTTGTAGACGGTGTTTCAAACTTAGGCTTCACTGGATAGGCAACAAAGGTGTGGATTTACTGGTCAGGCCAAACCAGGCTTGTAACTTCACTGCCATTATACGTGAGGCAGAGAATGAATTATGGTTACTGAATCTGAACGACGAGCGGAGGGAGATACCAGGCGAGGAAGAAATTGATGTCAGAGGAGACGAGGCACCTCAACAACTGCAGACGAGTCGGCTGAACGTGATGCCAGGCAGGCCACGAATTGACGGATCGAGATATCTGGGCAACTGACTCGTAAGCTGAAAGGAGCAAACCTCAAAACGAGTCCTGGGGCACATGACCTTCCCTACCATGTACTGCTGCAAAGTTCGTGTGAAAAGAGATGCCTTACGGTGGGTCAGCCATAATTGGGTGCCTGCGTTTTACCATTTCCACAACAGTTGGCTGCACAGAATCATTCCTCCAGAACCATTCACCGGCGATTATGCTTTTATAAATATAGGGCTAAATGTAGGCCTTTAGGCCTTTAGCCCTACAGACGATTGGCGAGAATTTGCGGAAAGTAGGTGTTGGAGACAATTCTACCGGCTCTTTCCCAAAGAAATGCATTGGAATCCAAACATTTAGGCATTTTCTATGAATAAAGTTTAGGTTCCAATCTTAGATCTTACTCTCAAACTTTAAATTTGATGATTATTAAATTATACTTCATGGTTAATATAGTCCACTTTTATTCGCGCAATCGTGTACGAGATCCCAACCATTAAATTAAAGATCCAACAAGCCGATAACGACGGTGTCTCACCAACGTGACAGGACTCATCACTCAAGCCCCAAGTTGTGAATTCAATGCATCAATTACATCGCATCTGGCCTTGTTCCAATTAGTTGGGTTTGGAACCCTGGAGGAGTAGTTTATGGGCGGGCATAAATCATTTGGTAGTCATCGCTTCGCGTGAGCAATTCCGCGTAACCCAACAATAGCAATAAAGAATATACAGAAGTAAAATATAATGGGGTCGTTCGAGTTCTAGTGTAGATCTTGTCGATTAGAAATGGCTACTTCCTAGGCCCAGATTCTGCCCATTAATTGTATTTGTCGGCTTTAAATATATTTGGGTTAGTGGATTTCTCAAAAATGTATTTGGGCTGGTGGGATGAGGCCGTAATGGCGCTACCCATCAGCTGGTTAATCGATTCGTTACTTACACTAGTGTTTACTTTTTGTGCCTCGAGGCTGAGGGCTGAGGGTAGTCTGTGAAAGATCCCCTTCGCCCACGGGCTTGACCTGTTCACTCTGACTGCAAAACCGTTGGGTCCCACTAAATTATTTTCAACGTCACATCATGTTTCCCCACGTAAAACTGGTTATTGCTCTTGCTGCTACCGCGCTTGCTTCTCTTTGCCCGTTTCGTTACTTCCAACGAAATAGTGTTTTACTGTTCTGTTAAAAAAGGTAAAAGCATGAGCCCTGTGCTCAGTTCCCACTCTACGGCATAGAAGCACCTAGACCACATGTACCCTGAGATGGCTAAGAAGGACAAGGAATTAAATACTACGAAAATTAATTTCAGAGCATCGCATGGCCAGAAGAAGCAACATACAATTTGAAGTGTAAACGAAAGAAAAAGTTGCACGCCTAAATTAAAATAGCGTGAATTATATCTATTTATTTATTCAACCTCTAAAAAGGGGTTGGAACCTGTACCGCCGTACTCAATAAGCGCCCGACGTCTTCAAATTGGGAAATTGAAACAGCAACCAAAGACTTTCTGTAAAAATAAGGGTATATTTTACAATGCCTGGTTGAGCTGCAGGAATAGGCACAGAGAGAGGGAAGAAAGCCAACAAAATGGGAAATTGTCGGGGGATTTCTCCAACGTTTTAACAAACAAGAAGCCGATTGAGTAACAAAACACTCAACAAGACTCCTAAGAGTAGGTGGGAGGAATGTCTACGTTTTGAGACTTCATTAATCTGTTCAAGACCATATTTTTTTAACCAGACAGCACAAGAGGTGAAGTTGAGAATTTTGAAGTTAAACCCAAATCTTGAGAACTTTATTCTTGTTGCCAACTAAGCCAGCGGACGCGGTTTGCCCAAGTGTTTCTACTTTCATTTGCCCGTGTAAAATTTAGGTTGACGCAATTATTCCAAAAGTTTTTACTTTATCCCGAGGAGTAGTGAGCTTTTTGACGGAACGAGAAGCCTAAAGCAGAATCACGCCCTCTTTTTTCATGTGCTTTTTGGACCCCTCTAATATTCTTCAGGGGGAGGAACAGATTTTGCACCCCCTTTTGCTTTGAGGCTCAGCGTCGTTTGAGTGGGCCTGGGGCATCGTTGGTGTGGACCTCCAAAGGATCGCATTCCTCGTAAAACAAACGTCCATGTTTGGCTTTGGCGTAAAAAGGGAACCCTTTGAAGATGAATGTGGCTTTGTACTGGCAACAACTCTCACTAGGCAGAGATACTGTTTGAAGAGATTGACCATAAATTAGAACCGTTGACCCAAAATTTATATCCCCTATTGGCTAATCGGAGATGCGTTGCACCATTTTATTCTCACGGGCAAAGTGCCCGCACGAACGACAATGCGCTTTAATTATCTTAATTTAAAGATTTTCTGCTTACATTTTCAATATTTTGCTACGGAGAGATCATGGAAAGAAGAGACGGAAAGAGAGAGAGAGAGAGAGAGAGAGAGAGAGAGGAATCCAATGCTGTCGCCCATAATGGGACTTCGGTATCAAATGACCCCCGAGTGCCCTTCATTACGTGGCACAATCCAACGGTCAACTTAAATTGACACGGCAATGGCTCGCCCACTAGTGTGTTTTAGCCCCGCATTCAGGCAGTCGCCATCTCACCTTTTTTTGGAGCCATGTGGAATGTGCATGAGCATTGGCATAATCTTGTCCAATTCTATATCAGTGAGCGTCCTCAAATCCAAGGTCTTGACATGACTGTAAAGTATTATTTTTATTTTTTTCATTTATTGTTAATTAAAAAAAAAAACAAAAAGCGCTTTTCCGATGCCTTGACATTGAGACGTGATGTAACGACAAAAGCCATATTATAATTTATGCGACAAATTATTATAAACTATTTAATGGAATGTAAAATCAAGATAAAGATATTATCTTTATGTAATTCATTTTTTTTGAACAAATGTAATTTCCTATATTCCTCACAAATATTGTAAATAGTGCTTTTTTTTTTCCAATGAAGGGTTAAATTATTGTCTATGATTGTTTAGTCTTACAGGAAAAAGAAATTTTCATTTCAGTATAGTGAGATATAACCGGCTGCAATTTTTCATCTTTATTTTCCAATCTCACAAGCCGAGTTGCCTCTTATATTCAAACAAAGGCACCATCTAATCAAGTTTAAAGACTTATAGGAGAAGAAGAGTTTGCCATTTGAAAGGATTTTGGCGCCGAGGAAGAGAACCTTCGTAGAGTTTACTCCCAAATTTTTGTCTCCCAAAACACTTCTCAAGTTTCTTTTTTTTTTTTTTTGTTATTCATGATGGAAGGGGGAAAATAACAGATGAAATGACGTAGTTATATACTTATATGCATAAAATAAAAAAAAAAACTATTGAGCTGTTTTATCCATTGGCTTTGAATTTTTTTTTAGTAAAAAATAATTCCTATTGAAATCTTAATTTCGACAAGACTTTGTATTTTCTTAAAATCGATTAGCGTACAAGAAATTTCGGAGCAGAATAGAAGCATCCATATTGTCAGGCCAAGAATGAGTAACATCGAACAACACTTTTATTTGGTTTTTTAATCCCTTTTTTATTTGGAGTCCGAATATTTGGACCTGGGAAAATTGGCATAAGGGAAAAGGACTAATGAGTTGGGGCGTAAAATCTATGCAGGTTTTGTGCATCTTTTAGTCTTTTTTCTTTTTTAATATATATATATATACACGAATGATATGAAACATTCTAATAATGATGTACAATAAATAAATTTTATGTAAGATGCATCTTAAAATTTTTTAATGGCACCTTATAACAAGTGTACATATTATCTAACTCTTATGTTATCGAAAAAGAGGAGAATTTTGAGTTATATAAGTATAAGTACTACACAGTTTAATAAATTAATTTTAAAAAAAATAATAATAACTTCATAATAAGTAGTATTAAAATTTATTTTTATTTACGGTAGAACCCTTTATTTGGTACGAATATTAAGAACTCATTTTGGTGCGTATCTAAAAATATGGATAAAATTATCAATGAATTTGGTGTGTGAGAATATCATACATATTATCTAATTTTTATGTTATCGGAAAAAAAAAAATTTTAGAGTATATAAATATAATTAATGTATATTCTTATAAATTAACTAAAAAAAAGTAACGGCGTGACAACATGCTATCATCTGAAAAAAAAAATAAAATAAAATCTTGTAATGCCAATGCGGGCTCTACACCCGCCACGTCAATTCCATACACTCCGCCCCGTGAATTTCACCTTTTCCGTTTTTTCTCTTTTACTTTACTCCCTTACTTACGTGAAAAGTAGGATATTTCGAATTAGCTGAAGTACAAAAGTCGAAGGGAATTGCCATCTTCTATATTCCCTTTGGAGAGGACAGTAAAATAATTGTATTTCAAAAAAAGGACGGAACCCTGTTACACAGCTAATTTGGATTTCTTTCCGATCTCTAAATTTGGAGTTCATTAAAATTTTAATAAAAATTACAATAATTAAATTCTATTTGATACGATTTTATGTTAATTATATATAAAGATTTAATATTTATATTATTATATATATTTATATATTTAATTTAATTGTCTAAGATGTCAGAGGAAGTTGTCAAACACTGCATTGCCTACTTCAATGCACTAGCCAGCGCTCTAGCGGCACACCCCAAGGCTCTTGAACTTCGCGCGGTCTTTTAGTCAAAAGGGTAAAGAAAGACAGAAAAGCAAGGACGCCAATAGACAAACCGACATGGATCGCTTGTCACGCTGCTGCTCCTCCTCCTTTCCCTCCGCTTCCTCCTCCTCGGTCGTCATTCTAAGCCTTCTTGTTCTACTAGGGCGTTCTACAGGTAACATATCGCCCTTACTCTGCAAAAATCTTAGACCCTTTTCAAGATTTTGTAAAGATTAACAGAAATGTAGTATTTTTGTGGACATTTTACTCTCAAACTAGCCAAAGTTCTAAGCTTGAGGCTGAGAAAAGCTTTTCATGAAGTGTTTTTTGCGGGTCCGTGTATGCAGGTGTTCTCGGCGCCACTTTCACATTTGCCAACAGGTGTGACTACACCGTCTGGCCTGGCATTCTCGCCAATGCAGGCAGCCCCAGGCTTGACAGTACCGGATTCGAGCTCCCTAAGGGCAGTACCCGTTCTTTCCAAGCCCCAACCGGCTGGTCTGGCCGCATCTGGGCTCGAACTGGCTGCAATTTCCATGATTCCGGGTCTGGGATCTGCCAAACCGGAGACTGTGGGTCGGGTAAAGTTGAGTGCAATGGGCTGGGGGCAGTCCCACCCGCTACTCTCGCCGAGTTCACGCTCGGTACGGGTGGGTTGGATTTTTATGATGTCAGCCTCGTCGATGGCTACAATCTCCCAATGATCGTTGAAGGAAGTGGCGGGTCGGGCACGTGCGCTTCGACTGGTTGCTCCACCGATCTGAACCTTCGGTGCCCGACCGAGCTAAGAGTGGGTGAGGGAGAGGCGTGCAAGAGCGCGTGTGAGGCGTTTGGGAGCCCTGAGTACTGTTGCAGTGGCGCGTTTAACACACCCGCTACGTGCAAGCCGTCGGTTTATTCGCAGTTGTTTAAGGCCGCTTGTCCCAGATCTTATAGCTACGCGTACGATGATGCTACCAGCACGTTTACGTGTACCGGTGCTGATTATACGGTGACATTTTGCCCCTCCTCCCCAAGGTCAAATCTTTTTTCCCGTGATGGTGTTATTTTCTCGATTTGTTTGAAGTTCATCTTTTCCTTCTTGAAATTCTTACTTGGTTTATTGGAAATTTAATTTCGATTTCAGTTTTTAGTTGCAACGTGTTTGGTGGGAGTTGGGATTCAGGTCCCATTATGGATGCTGTTTAATATCTGCCTGAGGACAGTGATCAGCATCACCTTCCCTGTGTTTGCGTATCTTTAACGTCTAGTTTTTGGAAGTGACGACGGATCTTTCCAGGGTTAAAATATTGCGACAAAAATTTGTCATGCATTTGCTATTCTTAGGAGTTAAATGATATTTATTCTTTTAAGATTGAGGTTGTTGGACTGCCGTCAATGTTAACCTGTATTATATACCAAAGAATCTGACCCGTAGTGAATATTCCTGAAAGGATAATTGATAAGTTCTCCCTTAACATGTGCGTTTCTATAATGCAGTCAGAAATCTACAAGTTATTCAACACCAATGACAGAAACAACGCCACCAGATGGTTCAGGGGCAGTGACAAGTTCTGGATCTGGGTCAGGATCCACGGTAGAATATTCGGGTTCAAGTATGGGTTTTATTACTGGATCTGGATCTGAATCTGAATCTCGATCTGGGGAAACCGTGTTAGCAGATGAGTCCTGGTTGGCAGGTTTGGCAATGGGTGATTCACAAAGGACAGCCTTTCCTACAGCTCTACAATCTGCAGTCATTGCCTATGCCACAACTCTCTTCCTCGTTATCTCCTTTCTTATTTGTAGCACTTAGGACCTTTATCTCTACACCCTTCGGCCATCCTGCTGTTTTAGTGTGTATTCTTTTCGGATTTGCAGCCTTGATGGGTGCTTGGATTTTGCCTTTATCACGAAAGCTGACAGATTCTCCTCTCTTTCCAGACTGTAAACCACTCACTCCCAAGATTCTCTTATATAATTTTCATTGTTGTATATGTAGACGATTCTGATTTTGGTCCGCACTGTTCCCTTTGGGTTCTTCATTAGTGTCTTTTCATGTTCGGTGATTGTAAAGACGTAGGCTGGTAGTGAAAGAGAGAGATTGTGTAACGCGTACGTATCAGAAAGATTGTTGGCCGGTGCTCGAGCATAGGATTGCTTTGCGGGAATTGCAAGCTTCCAGGCCAGCTTTTGTCGTCTGTTGCCACGGAAGAGAAATTTTTTGAAGACTAATGGGTCATGTAATCATGTTTGGCTCGGCGAATGTCAAAAAGATGTTGAAGAAACTTGGCCGTGTATTGAAGCAATATCACATATCATTAAACTAGGATCAAAGCCAAATCTTCAACTCATTTTTTAAGAGACATTAGAGCTAAAAGAGACTAGAGGTGGGATCCCCACCTGAGTATCAGTGGCTTCTCTCTGAAAAAGTGTTGTGGCCGCCCGAAAACTTTTTTTCGCCGAACGGATTTCGCAAGACAGGCATATTGCCCGTTGAGTTAAGCTTGGGCTAGAGGGCTCCGCTGCCATGGGATTCGGTCCATTCATTTCTTAGACCACCTAAACGCATCAGACATTTAAAACAATTGTTGGGTGAACATGTGAAGCATGAAACGAAGTCTGGCTTAATTTACAAGAATAATGTGCTTCAATTGCACCTAATCTGTAAAAGAACAAAGCTGATGCTGTCCTTTAGCAACCTAAAACCCTTTAATTTGGTAAATATCAAGCATCTGTGAAGTCATCAAGGCAATCAGGAAGGGAGGTCTATAAGAGCAATTATTCAAATTACACTTGAAGGGTAAAATGTTTAGTTTCGTTGCCTCGAGGCAGAAAAAGGGTTGAATTTGCAGTTCGGCCACTATGTTGCACGGTTACTCTGTGTTCACCTAAGAAGCCATAGAAGCTATATGCACCACGTTCATCGGTCTGGCCCTTTAAGTTCCCGGTTTTCCACTTTCTTAGTAGTTTGTCAACAACATCACCAGCTGGTAGATTTTGAAGATTATTGTCAGTAAGGCACATTTGGTAACATTCATCAGGATGCAGGGCAGTCCAAAGCATAATCCCATTCACGGCAGGATGTGAGTAGCCTTCTCTTAACACTTGTTCGAGATAAATAGCCTGTTACGTACAAGAAGTTCAAATCAATCATGTTAGATGTAAAGGCATTAAATTTGTCGAATTTCTGGTAGCACAAATTCACATCTGGTAGCACACCTGTGTTTCCTCATCAAATTTCTTGTTGATATCAACCTCTGTAAGCCAAATAGGAAGTCCAAGTGTGGCTAATTTGTCGAGGATGGCTCTCATTAGAGGAAGATTAGGTTCTGAAAAGTGGCTCTCCAGACCAATTCCATTCACTGATGCTCCTCTAGCTTCAATTTCTCTTATCTTTGAAATATACATGTCTACAGTTGAATTGACATCGCTGCAAGTCTCCACCACGTTGAACTCATTCATAAACAATATTGCTAATGGATCTGCTTTATGTGCTGTCTCATAGAAATGTAAGGATGCATCAGGACCAAGCCGTTCCTCGTAGAAGTCAAAATGTAACATTTCATTGCTGACATCCCAGTGAATGAATTCCCCTTTGTATTTGTCCATTAGGCTTTGGATCCGAGATTGTACTGCTGAATATAGTTCAACACCGTAGAGATCATGTAGCCATGCGGGGATATACCGAGGGTCTTCCCAGAATATGTTGTGCCCTCTAGCAATCATTCTGTTGGCTCGAACAAATTCTAACATTTTGTCTGGGATGCTGTAATCAACCTTCCCTGGAGCCGGTTCAACGGCATACCACTTAAGTTCATTTTCAAAGACTGCTGCATTGAATCGTTCAGCAAACCATTTCTGAAACAAACATTAATCTTTTGTTAGATCATTTATATCCTACTTTTTGTTGGTGACATAGAACTGTGCTACTAGAATATGCATGAACTTGCCTGGTAGGGAAAATTTCCAAGAATTGTACTTGCTATTGCCGACCCAAAAGGGAAATCTTTTGAGATTTGTTCAATCTTAACCTTTGCTCCTTGCAACCTTTTACCTTGGCTGTCTGTCACATGAATTGTTGCAGCACGCTTCCTTTCCTGCATAAATGCAAAGCTGCTTTCATTTGAAGCCATTTCAGAGATCTTATCATCGTAAATTACAGTACTACTAATACAGTATACATCTCTTCCACGAGATTAACAGAAGAATATTGCCTACTTTGAATTAGGCAGCTATATAAAAGGGAGCCTTTAGTTACAGTACTACTAATACGGTAATCGTCTTCTCACAAGATTAACAGAAGAAAATAACAAAACAGAGAATTTCACAAGTTGGGATAGCACATTATACTATGCATTACAGTATTAACAATATATCTCTGGTTTCTGTCCCATTGCTTCTCAGTAAATGGCTGTAATGAAGTGCTTGCAAGTGCAACATTGATATTCTGGCCTGCTGGACCCTGCATAAGCATCAGTCACAACAATTAATTCCCTCTGCTTCAATGTCACCTAAAATTAGTAGAGATATTTGGCCACTAGTTAGCAGATGTTACATCAGACTATAACATTATAATATTAAGCCATTAACAGCTGTTGGGGGGGGGGGGGGGGGAGGAGCCAACCAGCTGTTTTTTCAGAAGTGTTTGGCAATGAAATTTCTCTCATCCATTAAAAAGGAAAAGGAATGACTAGCAATGCAAGAAGGCAGTTAACTACAAAATTACCTCGAAGGATATTTGGGATAGTTTTGAAGGTGCATTGAGAACAAATCCCCCCTTGAGAAATGACCAGCAACCACTTTTGGCCAAAGCAGTCCCCACACAGTTGGATGTTATTCCGTCTGTGGACAGGGTGGCCGTTACCATAGTTGATGCTGCACTATCTATGTTGACCCAAGCTGGTTTGCACCAAAATTTGCTTAGAAATGAGAGATTATCCAGGTAGATAAATTGATAGAAAAACCAATTCAAACCAGATTTCAAATATTTTACATAAATAGGTTTATTTATATTGCCGGCTAACGTCACTGGAGTTTATGTCAATTGGCTTTTTGCTTTGGTGATTGTTATTCTCAACGTGGGTGTCACATTCAACGAAGATTTACAAAGTGGAAGAGTTTTGCAAGTCAAGGAAAACATACATCCACATGAAGAACTCGGAAGAAGGAGATGGAGATACTCAACTGGAGAAAGAATAAATTCCGGGGTCGAGATTCTGCATTAGCAAAGTCGATGTCTGGGCACTAGCGGAAATATCGCCAATGCTTGAAGCTGGTTGTGCTTTGAGTTTTCCTCCCCGATAAAGCGGCTCTTCTGGTTGTGCTCTACACTGCAAATTAACCCATTGCACGAAGCCAGAAGCCGATTAGTTGGTTGGAGAATCCTCATGTGAATTTGGGGTGTCACCCTCAGCCCAGCAAACAAAGCTTGATAGGCTCATCAAATAAAATTACGACAAATCTACATGTGTTTCATACCATACACACAATGTCATCTGTGATACAAGTTCTTTAACCGGGTTCACGACACTCGTAGTTTGTCTAAGAATTTTCCCATGAGACGTACACATTTATCAAATAACTACATAACCCAAAACATAGAGATCCACTGTTTGAGGTTTTAGGACGAGCTTCTATATCAGAATCAATGTTACCTCGGTGTAAGCCGTGTAATCGTACGAGACCCCATCTGCATTAACTGAATTAACAACATAGACATCATAGGAACCCATTAATCAGAAAAGATAATAATAATAATAATAATAATAATAATGAGTGAGAGTGAGTAAGAGAGCGAGAGGGCGTACCGCCTTTACTAGCCATGGAAAGAAAAATGAGAAGACAGACAACTGAGAAATCCAAAACAAAAAGATGGGCATGTTGCATGATGATGATGATGATGATGTTGTTGTTGTTGTTGTTGCCAGCGCGCTATATCAAACAGAACAATATGGTTCTTGCAGAAAACAAAGAAAATTTCATAATCATTTTTCTAGCTTTCTAGACTGTGGAAAACTGTACGTTGGAGTGGCGGAGGTAGGCTCGCAAGTTAAAACAGTGGGGGTGGCTGATGGCCAGAGGAGCAACCCGTGCCACCCTCCCTGGCTCCCAACACATGTAGAATTTGATGCGCGAGCGTTGGTTGCATGTGAACTTTTTACACGTATGGACATTTCACAGTACATGTTTAATAACTCAATTCCGTTAATTCGAGTTTGGATTTCTCATCCTTTTTTTTTTTTGCAATTATTTTTTTAATTTATCTCGTGACTAAAAGTTAAAATTTTGCTTTCTAGTGTTGTTACAAGATCCTCTAGTTTGTGACGCCTTCGCCTTGGATTTCCAAGTAACGGACGTTATGGGGGGTATACTTCCAAGCGCAAGTTTTTTAGCACGACTTTTACTGCAGTAACGGGGGATTTTGGGGAATTCCAAATATTTGGCACAAGTGTTACGTTGCAATTGCCATTGGTGGGTTCGAATAGCTTGTTAAGGGCAATTAATTCCAAGCAACTTCCTTTCACATTAACGCAACCGTCGTTCAACTGTCAAAAGTTATTTCTGTTCCCACAGAAAGTTAAAAAAGTAATGTGAAATATTATGAAAAAGAACTTTTAAAATTTATTGTAAAAATATCATTTTTATTAAGATGAATAATTCTTTATTAATAAAATATAAAAATTTTATTTATCTTAATAAAAATAATAATTTAGTAAGATTTTCCTATAATATTTGATATTTTTCAAATAAAAAAATCGTTATTTAATACTAAATTATTTTTCAAAAAAAAAAGTTTCAACTTCAAAGTGAGTTGGATTGGCAATGGGAACTGACAGTGGCTTTCAGACCAAACCAAGGAAAGGCGTTATGCTTCGGAATTTTAAGTCTAAGTCGTTCACATTCGCCAATTCTTGGGTTCAAAACAGAACCTGTCAGCCCAAATTTATAGCCCATCACTGTATTTCTGTTAGAGCCCCAAAATGAGACTCCAAACGATTTGGGCTAAAGCTCGTCTCTACAGGTCATTATCGGCCATACGGAGATTCTTGTTCCCATCAATTTACTGTCATGGCTCATCTAATTAATGAACGTTTAGTGACTCAAAAACTTGACGTATAAACGTTTAGGTAAGCATTTCACTTAAGCACTTCTCTTAGATAAGTACTTAAGTAAGTGTTTCTCTTATATAAACACTTAGGTAAACACCTTCCTTATATAAGCGTTTAGATAAGTGTCATATTATTTTTTTTAAATATTTTAAATTAAAAAAATTATATTTATACGTAGAAGAAGTTAAATCACTATAAATACTTTCATTTTTCTCATTTGTAAAATATAATTCTTTTCATTTAATATAAGTTCACTTTAAAATTTTTGTACTCTTTCTCTCTAACTCCCTTAAGTTTTTTTTATTTGATTACTTATTTTTAATTAATTTTTTCGCTAGTTTGCTCAAACTCTTCAAGATTTACTTAGTATTTTTTTTTCACAAAATCGACTAAATATCGCACAGATCAGGACGTCTAAAGCACGTTCAATCTTAACTTCGTAATATGCGCATTGCTAACCATTAACTTAGAGGAACCAACTGTACAATAAAATCATTCAAGAAAATGTCGACGCAACGGTATAATGAAAACATTTAAGAAATTTGGATTAATTTATTAATGATTGAGTAATTAGTACTGGGCTTATTTTAGAAACATATGATCTCACCGTTGATTAGGATTGATTACTATCATTTTCACGTTCAGCTTAAGTGATTAATTTTGGAAACCAAAGGAATGGAACCCAGTGGTCCTTTTTTTCTTTTTTGCAATTAAAATATATTGCTCCGAGGCCTCTTGGGGTTTTAGGGAAATCAAAAGCACGTCAAAGTCAATGGCTTTTGGTAGACCAAATAAAAAATTATTCACAGAATCGACAAGATTCGAAACAATTTGTGAAGGTGAAGCTAGAGAGCTGCTAGCTAGCTTCCACTCAGCCTACAAGATATTCATTAGCGTTTAATCGCGAAAACAATAACATTGGTAAGTGGTCGTAACTGCATAGAGACGCACTGCAAAATGAATGGCACGTACGCCTGGTCCCGAGCCTCCACTGCTTGAATTTTGGCCAACAGGCTAGGCCCTGAATCGAAATTCAGCTGTCCCCCGCGTGGAAATTCCAGCTGGTGTAGTCCTCTAGAAACAGGGATACAATGTGAGAGCCTGGTGTACGCATCTTTTATTGGCATTTGACATTCGAGGGTTTTCATATCGTAACAAAAACTTTTTCCATTATTATAAGTTGAGGATCCCTTCAAGCACAAGCTCACCAATTCAAGGCTTCATGTCAATGGCCATTCGACCTGGACGCCAATTTTTTCGATCTCCTGCTGGTGTAAATCTTGGTATAAACCATCTTGGTTCTAATTGCCAACAAAACGTCCAATCCGAACCCAATTACACATGCCACGGCCATGATGATGAACACTAGCCTATAACAGTGGGCACCAGCACAAGTATTCCCACCGCGGGCTGTTGGGGTAGCTTCCGCATCGTATAAAATTCCAGCGAGCAAGCCAGAGAAGAGAAAAGACCCAAGAGGAAGGTTGAGGATTAAGATGTTGTAAATTAGGCCATAACATTTAAGACCAAAGAGTTCAGAGGCAGTTGGGACCGTGACCGCTAGGCGAACACCATAGCAGACGCCAACAACAACTGAACCAATGTAAAGGGAACCAGGCATGGCCAGAGCCATTAGGATATACCCAACAGCCATCAGAATCTGAGATGCTCCGTTCCATAGAGGCCTTGGTGTTCCAGCTTTCCTGAATAATAATAAAAAAAAGAAACGACTGTTATGCATGAGTTCGGGATGAGGCTTCAACAAGTAGATTGGGCATCAAAAGTAGGCAAAGCAGCAGGTCCAAACACAAGACTCTGACACCACCCAGAAAGTCAAAATTTCGATCTGAACATAATCCGTGGAACATTATTTGAGCCGCTTACACATCAACAATTGAAAAACAAAACCCAATGATAATAGTCAAATTCATCCAATAACTCGTCATGATCAATCCTCTCCTCTCTGGTAAATTACCCAGGAGATTTCTCTTAGCCAGACGCTGCAAGAAATTTGAACTATGGTCCATGTTTCACATAGAACAACAGAGCGGCAGGGTATATCCCCCGAAACTTTTACTAGTCATCAATCAAAAAAAGCCACGCAAGGGCTTGCTTCTAAAAAGCCTTGCCACAGAGTCACAATTAAAATAAAACACATCACATCAAGTACAACGGAAAACAACTTAAAGTAATCAAACAATCATTCCCAAGCTCCAAGATAAGCAGCTTACAGAAAGCCACTCCACCAGATTTTGATTTCCCAACAAAAAGCACCCACCATATTCAACCCGGACGGCAACAGTGTGTGTATATAGATATATATATATATAGATGTTGAGCGTCTTCGAGTGCAAACTAACAAAAAAAATCCATCAATCCCCTTCAAAAATGTTTACCAAAGAAAAATACAAAGACACAACAACGAAATGGTTGCGTAATTCGCCCTGATTTCATTTTGAAAAAAAAAAAAATATATATATATATATATACATATATAGATAGAGAGAGAGAGACCAATGGAGTTTGGTCAACTTATTCACAAAAACGATTAGAATAGATTGCCAAGAGAATATTTGCCCAGGATACAGCATTAGGAATCAGTATATTAACAAAGCAAGCAAATGAATGAGACAGGCAATTGGATGGAAAGTGCCGTTGGGATAGTAATTCCGAGCACTTAATGCAAATGGTTAAGGGTTAACTCAAAAGTATCTTGAGAGTTGAAAGTGTTAAACTCGGAGGTAAAAACAAAAAGAAATTAAACTTTGTAGATATTTATAATTGAAATCTTAATTTAAAAAAAAATTATATATATATATATATATATATATATATATATATATATATATATATATATATATATATATGTTGTTTAAATAAAAAATAGTTAATTAATTAATAATTTTTATTTAGTTAATATATCATTTATAACGATAAATTTTAACTAAAAAACAGTTTAAAATATTTTTTTTCAAATAAAATATAAAAAATTTAAAGTTCAATTATAAAATTCATAATTTTTTTTTTAAATATCCTTGTTAAACTCGATAGTTATTGGAAAAAGAATAATAAAAAAAGGGTGTTAAATTCAAGTTAAGCATTAACTAAATCTAATAGGCGCAATTATTAGTTAAATCGTATGAAAAAGGGTAAAAAGAGAAGAAATTACTTGACGTAGTGTTCGGAGACTGAACCAGATATAATCCTCCCAAAGAAACCCCATATGCTTGTCAGAGAAACGAAAATCGAAACGTCGACGTATCCAAGTGCAAGACCAATCTGACCCGTGTTGTTCATGACGGCCAATCCTGTGCCTACCCCACAAAGAAACGACACAAACAAAATCCAGAAATCAAGGGTGCAAATCGCTTCGATAATGGTGTGGTCCTCTCCTATCACCGGCTTCCTCCTCGTCTCCGATACTTTCTCCGCTGGCGGAGGGTCTGCCACCACTGCATCCGCCGCAGCCTCCTCTTCCGATACCGACTTCCGCTGAATTTCCTCCCCAGTTTCTTGACCCAACAGCGGCTGATGGATATTTTGCTGGCCGTCAACGTCTGCCTTATCCTCGAACCGTTTCAACTTCCAACTTTTTATAAAGGCATAGAACGGAACCAACAATGGAAAAGCCAAAATGACAAGCAAAATAACGGAAAAGGCGAGCGAAAATCCCTCGCCAGTAATCGGGATGAAATCGTAAGCTAACAAATAAACCGCGACAATAACAGCGACGGCATTGAAGACGGTGAAGTATTTGGCCTCTTCATTCTCTTCAGCGGCGGTGGCGGCAGGTGGGATTTCGCGGAGAAAGAAGACGGCGCTGAGGCAGACAACAAAGGGGATGACTGCAAGCATGAAGAGAAAAGTGGCAGCGTCGGAGGAGAAGAGGGCGGTGCAGAGGTCCGTGAATATGGCTGTGCTTAGACCCACGTAGCCCTTCAATAGTCCGGAGACCGGGCCGCGGTTACGGCGGAAGTTACGAATGCAAGTCACTAGAACCGCAGTGTTCATCCATGTCGTGCTGTTCCCTCCAAGACACAGAAATATGCACATCTGTGCATCCAAATTAAAGCAGGCAGACCAATTAAAAGGAAAAAAAAAAAAAGACTTGCGTTTGAAGAATCAAAATCTTGAAAAACAAATTTCCAGATTGCACCTTTCAATGATTCTTGATGCTAAATTTACCTGCCAGTAAGAGAGAGGCTGGATTCGCCTACTAACAACAAGCCATTGAGCGCCATAACCAATGAACCCTTCGATTGAACCTATGAGAATGATAACAGGAGTGGGCAAGCGATCAGAGGCAAGGCCGGCAAGGATCCCAAAAGCCTTGCCAACGTCTTTAGCCACCGAAAGATTGTTAAGTTGAAGTTGGGTCAAGTTCATAAGCTTCTTGAGAGCATCAGAATAGTTGGAGAATGTGTAGTTGTTGCCTGAAATCGCTTGGACCCAAACGGCGGTGACAAAGCCAAGCCATTTCACGGCGGTAAAAGATGCGGAAGATGAACGAAAAATGCCCATGGATTTATTTATTTTTTATTTTTAGATTATCCAGCGGCTTTCGACTAAACTTGGAGAAGTGTTTCCTGCTTAACTTTGGAGATTGAGGAACTACACGCTTATATAGAGTGGAAAGTGGAAAGTTTGGTTTTTTTTTAGGGGAGTGTGTTTTCATTTTTTTAACTTATTATTATTATTTTTAATTACACTGGAAGAGGACAGATATTTTTAGATTTCAGTAATTTGGTTATGACACGTAACGCTAATGGCGACAAGTACGGATCGCGGCAGGAAATTTATGTGCGAGCAAAGCGGCACATCATTTATCTTTGTTCACAACCAAAAAATAAAAGTAATATTAATATTTACATATTATATTATTTATAATATAAAAATCTTTTTGGACAATATAACCGGCACAACAGAGCCGGGTAATGTGAAGGAAATTCCGTGTAATTAATTTTCAACTTATAAATGAAAGAAATTTATTACAAATATATGTAAAATAAATATTTATTTATTTTATTATTTTTTGTACATACATCTAAAAACAATAAGAGGATAAGAGGACATTCGATTCATGGACACCATAACGAGAATACAATCTAGACCCACCTGTTTGGAGGCAAAAGTCGAGTGATCAGGATGATGAATTAATACCATCGATTCAACTCGTGTGAGCGTGTGTACAATATCCGTAAATTCAGTGTCATTCCGACAAAACCCTCATAAATCTAATCCTTTAACTCTGGAGCTATAATTTCATTCGCCTCTTTACTCTCTCTCTCTCTCTCTCTCTCTAGAAACTGATTTAGTAGTCTGACTCAACCCTTTCCTTTACGCTTCCCTTTTATCCCACTCCTTGCCCCGGCGCCTTTCCTTTCTTGTTACGTCTAAGACCAGGTATGTTCACGTTTCGGCTGCTAACGTTCTCTCCTCGTTGTTAGACTTCCATGATTAAATGTTCGCATAATGATGGCAAAGATTTTCAGTTGGCCCTGCTGTTAAGTTTTCTACTTTCTTGATCTTTCTTGCTATTGCAATCTAGTCAAAAGGTAATAGAAGCCAAAACCCAACTGGACTCGCAAAATTGCGAGAAAAAACAAAATTAAAAATTTTAAAAAAAATCTAAGTAAACACAAAAAGTAGCAAAGTTTTTAAATTATATACAAAATGTTTCATTTAATATTAATATTTTATATGGAACGTAAACGGTGAGGTATAAGGTAATGAAAATCTTTCCGTACAACATAACCGGCACAAAAGAGACTTTCAATCAAATGGAAATTCCGAATGGTCGAATTCTAACCTACAAATGAGCAGTCTAATTACAAATTTACGTAAAATAAAAACAAAATAAATACTTGTCTATCATAGTAATTAGTTAGCTTTTGTATGCTTTTTTTTTTTTGTGTGTGTGCGTGAGTGTGCGCATAATAATCAATTAAAAATCATGATGAAATAATGTCTATCTTCTTGTCCGTTTCACATATGTTTCTAATTTTTCAAAAAAAAAAAAAGAATTTAGCCGTTACCGTTAACTCCTCTTGAAGGTGATGTCCTTTTGAAGGCAAGTCATGGTATCTGGCATTACATTAGGAATTTATATTTATCACACTCATGACAATTTGTACTGACATTTTAAAATATAATGAAATTCATATTTTCATTCATTTCGTCCACAAGATATGGTGACATCACTCTATTGGACTGCGTCTGTTTGGTGAGTTTAGGTAATAGGACTCTTTTATTTAAAAAAAAAAAAAACCCTTTTCATGCACTTAAAAAAAAAAAAGATAAAGAAGAGACGAAATGCAGGAACACCACGGATAAAAGTAAAATCCGAATCATTTGTTTTAAACGCAAAAATTGCATGGTCATAATTAATTGTATTTACAATTTAAATTATATCATACTTATATTGTTTATAAATCTCATATCCCCTGTAATCTATTCCTTTTAAATCCGAAATTATAATTTCATTCGCCTTTCTTTCGACCTCTCTGTCTAGAAACTGATTTAGTAGCCTTACTCAAAACCCTTTCCTTTACGCTTCCCTCTTATCCACTCCTTGTCCCAGCAGTCTTCCCTTTCTTATTCCGTCTAAGGCCATTTATGTTCACGTTTCAGCTGGTAATGTTCTCTCCTCTTTGTTAGACATTCATGATTAATGCTCGCACATGAACTTGTGGTGGCGAGGATTTTAAGTTGGACTGCTGTTTTATGCAATCCGATTGCATGTTTATAGAGTTTGATTTTATGCCACAAATTCTGGGCAACCGTCTTGCCCGGTTAAATCAAACAGTGAAGTCGCGGATTTCTTTCGCGTCATTCAGCGGTTTGGGGAGATTGATCTCTGGAATTCAAATTTTAAGGTGACTAATTAATGTTCGATAATGCAAGTTGTACGAAGAGAACAAGAATTGCGTGTTTTATGAACAATTTGAACAATAATCTTTTTGGACTTTGGATGAAAAGAGAGAGCATTAAGCTTGGGAGCAGGGGCTGTATTATGTTGAACAACCATTAAATCACGTGATCCTATAAAATATTTCAAGCGATGGCATCGCACGCATTGGATCCCAATTAAGCTCTTGTCCGTTTTCAGACTAGGATGTATTTGTAAAATGTTTCTTGAGTTCCACGTGCGGAAGTCGAAACAAAAAGTGAGTGCCCCTGTTCCATATTCTCCCATCGATCCGTTCTTTCATCTTCACATAATTACTGTTTTGTTTTGCTTTTTTCTTTCTTTTTGGTTCATCGGAAATGGTAATTGCTAGCTTTTGTTTGCCCTTCTTATGCAGAAGGGTTTGCTAGGCATCTCAATTAGTATCGTTACCTTCCTAAAAAAAGAAAAAAAAAAGGAAGTCAACAAAAAGGGCCGATGAAAAACATAATTCATATATAACAAGATCCGTAAGAGCATTCAACAATGACAACTAATAAGACCTCGAGCTCATAAGTGATATATATTTTCTTATATTGTGATTGTCAGATTATAAAGTAGAGCAACTTGCTTGCTAGGTTCTTTCTGGGTTATAAAGAATCTGAATTAAATCAGTAATTGAGGATATAAAATAATGCAATTTGGTTGCGGAATCGTGGAAATCAAAGTAGCGCACGCAAGCGGGATGGATAAGAACTGTTGCTCCTAAAGACACAGCACAATGTGGCCACTAAACAAGGGAAGAAAAGAAGAAAGACAACATATTTCGGTCTTTGCACGGATCTATGTTCTTGAACCGTCACCTAAACCTCGTCCTATCATACTTTGTTAAAAGATGCCAATTTCATAAAAGAAAAGAAGAAGGTTGCATTTACAAAGTCTCTCCGCCAGCAAACTTCGATAATTGCCGTTTAAGATTTCGTTAAACTTGTCCAATTTGGCTCGGACGATGATATGATCACTCAGACGTAGGAGTTACAGAAGAAGAATTGCATACGAGAACACGCGATCGCCAATTGGTACACTTGATAAGAAGGACAAGACACCCATGCCAGTTGGTACACTTGATAGCTTAACGGGCTAATTATCCCTTTGTATTCTATTCTCTGGCAAGCTCTTGTTCTCATAAGACAAGATGGAAGCTGGCATGGGGTCACGAAGTCCTGTCACCCATGGACATACTCGGTAGCTGGCGTGGATGGGGCAAAGGATTATTCAATTAAATAAATGTTGATGAGTTTTGTCTCCCCTCAAAGAGTGTGCACAATGCCGATAAGACTTGGAACGTATCAATTCTAAAAGGACAGGATCACATGGGATCGCCAATGGAGCAGTATAAAAAAATTGACAATTGATTATCCATCGCGCTTATCAGAGGACATTTGATGCAGGAGTCGAAGCTTGGGACGTACGGCTGTCATGTGCAGCCTGTCCAAATAAGCACAAGAGAAGCCCTCTTTCCTAATCGCACTTCACATGCCGTTCTAATTTTTGGGCCAAACAGAAAATCGCATGCCGTTCTTGATCATAAAATAATGCGATAAAATTGTTTCTTTAGCACAATTAATTAATGGCGCTTAATTATATTATACTCAAAATCAAAGGTTGATTTGATTATAGTCCCCGTAATGATTCTCTGTAGCGCTTCTCCTTTCCTGGTCAACCTTTTACGGCTTGTCTTGTAACTCATTCGGCCGACAGCTCATGCCCATTTTGTGTGTCCATAAGTAATGTGAGTTGAAAAGGATATACTGTTATCTTTCAATGTAGACTCGAAAAGTCTAAATCTCTAAAAAGAAAAAAAAAATTAAGTGGACACAAATTTAATAGATTTATTAAATATAAAAATTTATATATTTTTATGACACTGATCTATAATAATATGCTACAAAGTATGAAAAATATATGATAAAATTATTTTATATTCATTTAAATCTACTAAAATTTGAACACTATTCATATTTACTGTATGTACGCGCAATTGATATGTACGAACCCTGTTTTACTCTGAGTGGGGACTTAAAATGTTGGTCCACAATGGCTGCGGGCCAGAAGTCTTGGACGGTTCCAGTTTATTAACAGTAACGTGAATCCAAATAATGGCCCGAAACAGCAGATCCACCACAGGCTGATAATGCCGACGGTATCACTATCATCACGCAGAGCCGACAAGGCAACGCGACGATACTGAGTTAGCAAGTCGGGGGTAAAACTAAGGCACCTTTGCAGACGATATTTATACATTTTTAACGTCCAAATTTCATTGATAGCTCTTAACTTTACAAATTAGATTGCCTCTCTTCTTTTCATACCAGGGTACATAATCCAGATGCCAAATTTTGATTGATTATGAATTATTAACCTAACTGCTTAGTTGATATTGACAATTTCACACGATAATCACTCGTGAGAAACACTTTCGTAAAAAGTTGCAAATTAATTCTATATATAATTACACGCCTCTCGGGATAATTTTTTTTTTTTTTTATAATTTGTGCTTTTCTTGACATTCAACTGTAAAATTTGGACCATTCGGATTTGGCACAGGACAATACTGTCAAGGGTTGGTGCCCAATCCTTTCGACGATGAATGGGAAGGGAGACCAACCCTCCCGCCGCTTGCCTGAGGCCACTTGTTGGACTTCCTTGATTACTAGAGATTCGACGGCCTTCTTTTTTTTTTTTTTTTGAAATTTCTTTTTTCCTGGGAACAAAGGAGAAAAAAAAAAGATAAAAAATATCAATAAACTAGTCTACTGGAAAAATGATCAGTTGGCAGAGAAGAGTCCACGTTCGACCTCTAATCTCTGACAATATCTTTTTGTTTTTTAGGCTATTTACCCCCTTATAATTGCAAGCTTGGAGTTTCAAAGATTTAGATGTACCCTCAAACAGTTTTATTTTAACAAAATTGGGAGAAACACGAGAGTTGGTTCCAGCAATTCATTAGATTGTATTTATACTTTCAGTAAAAAGGCCCAGTTCCTACTCTCCCCCTTGCTTTAGCGACGAGGTGAAAAACTGAACCCACCTTTCCTACATGGGCTGATTACGCATGGCCTTTTTATTTGAATTGCTGACTCTCGTATAAAGATCTCTTCTGATGAATAAAATATGACGATTCCTCAACTTTATTTGTAGAAATACTGCTTTTTCTTGCATATGCATTAATTAGTTAGTAAAAAATAGAAAGTTCAAATTTTTTTTTCCAAAGAAGAATCATTGGTCACCTATCTTAATTTAATTAATTTATTGTTTTTTTTTTTTTTTTGTAAAAAGGGGGTTATTAGGAGCCCATGTCCCTCCGATGGCAGGAAATTTCGATAACCGTAATGGCGCCCTTAATTGATATCTTGAGTGTACCGACACATAACCCCCACCATTTCCATTTCATTGGCTTGTAATTAAATTGTTCCGTGACAAATGACGATCGAAAAAATCATTTTTTGATTCGTGGGGTCGTGCTTCGCTCTTAGCATGATGAAACAATGAAAAAATCACCACCATTCAATTCCTTCTGCTAAAAGATCAGCCAAAAATAAAATGGGTCCCTTTATGCAGAATAGTTGGCTATGCACGACATTTGCATCGACTGCACGAGCCTCAGTTATTTATTTATTTATTTTAAACAGTATAAGCCTCAGTTATAGTGGCTTAAATTTCGAGAAGATATCGTAATGCACTTTCATGGGCCACTTCAAATGTGGATCAAAACTCCCGATTCGTTCCAACTTATATGATTTCGATCCTTATATTCACGCATGCGTTAGGATGCCAGATCATCGGTTATGCGCAGAAAAGAAAGCTATTGCAAATTGACGCTTGGAGCCTTCCTTCGATGCTTACAAGGCTTTAATAAAAGCTAGGATATCGATTTGAAAGAATCAAAACAGTGTCACCGATCGGGCCACCTCTCTCTCTCTCTCTCTCCCTCTTTTCCCCCACTCTCGATGGTAAAGAAATGACTTCTGTTTATATTAAGGATTATTTTATTTTGTTTTATTTTATTTAAATGAAAAAGGGTAAGAGAAACTACTCTATGGGAAGACGAAGCGGGGGCAAAGAGCCGAAAACGAGATCATTGTACACGGGTTAGATCCTACTGGAGAACTAGTCGAAGACCATTTGAGGGTCAAGACAGTTCATGCAAATCCTGGGATAAGTTGGACACACCAAGTGAGCCAACCAATTAGCAGTTTGATTTCTCTCTCAATACAAGCGAGAAACAAGTATTAAGGTGCAGTGCAAAAACCCCGAAATCAAAACACCGCGATGATCTCGTAAATGTCCACCGACATTTGCCGAACTGGAGTGTCCCAGAGGCGCACCGTCCATATTGAGTTTAATCCATTCTTGGGAACCTTTTTTTTTTGTTTTTTTTGTGGGTCCATTAAAAACACCATTGGATACTTTGGTTCAACGCCAAAAGCCACTTCGCCTCAATTCAGGCCCGAAATCCTTTTCGCTGGACCGAAGGCCCCATGTTAGTAAAAACAAAACGCAAAGCATTTTCAGTTTTAGTCACCTAATTTTGTGAATCGGTCGATATCTCATCTATTTATTGGGTAAATTATTATTAAGGCAGCTCTATTCATGAATTTATTAAAAATATATTATTATTTATATTTTAGTTAGATAAAAAATAAATAGAGATTTAATTAATAATATTTTGTTAAATGAAAAACTTAAATTATGAATTTTTTTTCTTTTTAAGAAAAAGATAAAATTTAAAATATTTTTTATTCCTAAAAAATAGAGGAATTTAGAATCATTTTTTAAATTATTATTTTTAATTTTTTGAATTATAAGTATTTATGTTACCCAAATTTTAAATATATGTGTAAAATTTATTAACATATTATAATATATATTATTTTATAATTAAGCAAAATGAATAATCACGTATATATTAAAATTTTAAATTTATTAAACTATTAAAAATATATAAAGTAATTATTAAATTAATTTCAAATATTATAAATAATAGTAATAAAGTAAAATTAAAAATTTATATATTATTAAAATTAAATAACTATTTTTATGTAATTTTTTATTATTTTTATAAAATTTAATAACACTCATATGCATATAAATAAAATTAGAAACGAAACTTAAAATATTAAAAAAGAAAAAAGAGGCCGAAGATCTTTTGCTGACCAGGAGAGAAAGTTGACAAAATGGAAGCAGGAACTTAACAGCGGAAAACCCAGAAAGGTCGTGGTCATTGCCGATTCGGGTGAGATCCCAAAACCCAGAAAGCCAGCATGTCCGGATTAAGTTGACAACAATAATGCTTTATATATATATATATATATATGTTTTTTATTTCTATAAAATTTATGTTTTATTTTTAAAATTAAAATATCCCTTTAAAGGCTCAAAGCCTTTTTTATTGTGGCTTTGTAATTTGTTATCGGATAATTGATTTATTATGTTAATTTTGTATAATGCCCATTAGCTACTCATTGGAATACAAAATATGGAGGAGAAGAGTGACGGATCCGAGGAAGAAAAAAAAAATAATTTTTTTTTTTTTTAAAAAGTTGATGGACCTTCATCAATTACTATTACTATGTGTTCACATATTTTAACATATTTATAGGAGCGACACGTCGGTTGGCTGGCTGGACAGAATAATTACGGAAAAAATGGAGTAAAATAATCCTTATTAAAATAAAATACACCTCCGATGCCGCCATCTCCACCGTGTGGAGCTGAGGTGGCGGCAGTCAACGATGAAACCAAAAAGGAAAATGTACTGCTGCGGATCACCTGCATAGCCATTCATTCAGTCCAGACACCAGACCTCACACCCATCTCAGTCTCTAATGGGCAGCAGCAGTGAAGTGCCAAGCAAGCCCAATTCTCTATACGACTCCTCGTCACCTTCCCATCCTCTCCTCTCCAAAACCTCCTTCTCCCCTCCCCCATCCCCGCTCCATGAAACCGCTCCCGTTGCCGTAGAAGGGGATTCCGACCCGAACCAGTACCTCCAGATCTCGTACAATCACGGTCCCAGAGCTTGCAAAAACATCCCTTTTCTCGTCCTCTTTGCTCTCTTTGTTTTTTGCACTTTTGGGTTCGGTATTTTCTGTATTTTCCACAGAAACCCCAATTACACCAATCTAGCTTCCTATAAATACGACTCAAGTACAACTTCCTGCGTTGAAGAATCGCTTACTGATGGAATCTTGAACACCCAGTTGCGTAAACGCCTTTTGAGTTCTTCGGATTCCGGTTTCTTGAATGCTATGATATGGACCTTTGTAATTACGCTGATTTTGAGTGCCCCTATTTGCTTTCTCTTGCTTTTATTGCTCAAGCATTACACCAAACAGATTGTCTACATCTCGCTTCCTTTCGTTCTTCTCATGCCCATCTTTTTCAATGTCTACTGGTTCGTTGCCTGTACTGTTTCTTCTTCTTGCAGCAATGCATTTCCCTTAGTTTATCGGATTTTGGTTTTGGTTTTTGTGTTCTTGATCATTGGAATCATCGTGTGGATTATTGTGGCTAATTGGCATCGAATTGAGTTGACCGTGAAGATAATTGGGATTGCCTCTGATGCGCTTTCGAAGAATTTGGGTTTGTTTGTGGCGTTGCCGTTGCTGACACTCGGTCTGGTGGTCTATTATGCGCCAATTGTAGTGTTCCTTGTGTTTGCGAGATTCAATGGAAAAGTTTTACCAAAAGAGTCGACTGGAGTGTATACCTGTGTTTGGAAGCAGGATGGATGGGTGCCTGCTTACTATACGTTGGCAATTCTTACGATGTTGTGGTCGTTGACTGCAATGATTGAGGCTCAAGTTTATGTGATCAGTGGGACTATTGCTCAGTGGTACTTCGCTAAGGAGGATGCTGACCATAGACGGAGTATAAGGAGTTCTTTGCGGTAATTTTCAACTTCTACCTCTTTCCTTGGCATGAAGAATGTTCAGAACATCCTGTTGATAATTTGTTTTGGTTCATATGTTTGATAGTTAGGCTTTCACAAAAAAAAAAAAGGATGTTTAGGGGCATTTTCACTGGTTACAGTTTATTGTACACCTATCTTATTTTCTTCCAGCACCATTTGCTTGCTACTGTGGTGCATTGAGAGACTGTTGACGTACAGTAATTTTGCTGGCCAAATAGATTGTCTTGCTGATTGATCATTTGTGTCAATGCAATTGCTTCAAGCAAATTGCATGTGCGGACTTTTCTCCTCTAAGATAGTTAATTTTGTATTTAATTGCAATCAAGCTAATACATTATCTGGGATATCCAAATTTTGTATGGAGGATATGAATTATACCGAAGTGGGGTTTCTAAGAGCCACTGCCCCTGTCGTTCCAATGCTATTATGCCTGGATGGGTTTGGTCTTTGAGGGTTTCGTCTTAGGAATGTTGAGACTGTGTTGAGACAAGATAAACGTTTTCCCACATGAATATCCACAGCAATTGGGAGTTGGAAGGGAGCTCTGCAACAGCCTTTAGTTTTTAGGTATTTTACATGTTAAATTCAGGCATTCTTGCTGGTCTCCTGGTGAAGAAATACTTGGACTGTCTTCTTAGATGGTGCCTATGTTTGTAGCTCTCTCCTGAACCTGGAACAGTTGGTAAACATGTAATAGTCTTTGCTTAATTTACTCAAGAAAGTACTGATAAGTGGTCTAATTTCATGCTTTTGGGCCATTACATACCCTTCTATCTCTATTGACTGTGAGTAGCCTTATTTGTCTGCCCACCGTAGTGTGACCTTACATGCTTTACGCATCAAATCTCCAGTGTGTGTATCACTAGGCATCCTTACTAACATGATTGGAAAGACGTAGCTTCATAGAGAAGTGCAATTGTGATCATCATGATGTTCTTGCTTTATTCAAATGTGTGCTCTTAAATTTGCAGGCATGCTTTTGGCCCCTCCTCTGGTACCATATGTCTATCTGGACTACTTATTTGTGCTGTTCGTGTGGTGCGTGCTGCCGTTGACAGCGCAAGAGAGGAGGATATCCCTGGCATGGTGAACCTTGTATTGCGATGTTGTGTTAATGCATTACTGTCGGCTGTAGATTTTCTTAACAAGTTTACCATCAACTTTGCTGCAATAACTGGTGAAGCCTACTGCACCTCTGCAAGGATGACATATGAGCTTCTAAGGAGGAATCTTCTATCAGCTGTTTTTGTGGAGACTGTATCAACCCGCTTGTTAGCTGGAATTGTATTTGTTCTTGCAGCAATATATGCTGTTGCGGTAAGTTGTTTTGCAAATGTTCATTTCCCATTTGGTAAGGATATTGATGCTCATGGAATCTTCCTACTTCCACCTTTGTACAACAGGCCTTTGCTATCTTGGAGGGTGTGAGCCACCTCGGGGTTGATTCATATTTTGTAGCTGCTCTTTCATGGGTGCTACTGATTTTAGCGTTGGGCTTCTTCATCCATGTGTTGGACAATGTTATTGACACCGTGTATGTGTGCTATGCCGTAGACAGGGACAAAGGAGAGGTTTATAAGCCAGAAGTTCATGAGGTTTATGTACATCTACCCATCAGCCGAAATAAAAGACCTTTCGCTCCTAGGACTCCTGTGGTATGATATTGTTTCTTGGCTTACCACCGTTGTTGTGTCTGCTATTTGTGCGCTCTACCAAATTTGAGACTGCCAATTGGCAGATTTTGTATATGTCAAACCGTTCATTAGAGCGTTGTAGAATCTTGGGACATGCCATAGAAAGCTTGATATTCTGGCGACTTCGCAAGTTTGACGATGCATACAATTGCAACACGAACCAGCGTCTGCTAAAGCTGCCGGCCAAAATACATGCATGATATGGTTATTTCAGTAAGTTTCACAACTAAAGCTCTGGTATACTTTCTCTTTTCTCTTCTTGTTGATCTTTCGAGTCCAAGAACTCAGTACTCTTTTTAACAACTTCGAATTTAGACAAGAGTGGATGGGCGTGTGTTTTTTTTTTTTTTTTTAATTTTTAAAGCATGCGGAAAGGAAATAGAAAGCCTGAATTGGGATCCTTTCTTGCATGATAATTAAATGTAATTTATTTTTCAGTTGAAATTGAGAATAATGTCAAATATTATGAAAAAATTTTATCAATTTATTATAAAATATTATTTTTATTGAGATGGATCATTTTTTTATGTTTTATAAAATTATTTTAGTGGCAAAAAATTATTTATTTTAACAAAAATAATATTTTTATAATAAATGAATTTTTTTTCTAATATTTAGTTTTAGTCTAAAATTAATAAGGCATTCATATTCTTTGTCCTCCTCGGTTTTACAAATTAATTTTATAATAAGCTTATTCATTCACTGTTGCACAATACTTGATAGGCACCACTTTTCTGTAATATAACGGAAATTTATGGTTGTACATAAAGAGTTTGGAAAGCAACTACAAAAGCTTGAACATCCAAAGGGAGACGAAGAGGAAGGGCCAAGATTTGTGGGGCAATTCTCCATCTTTTAAAAGTTAGTGGGCATGAGTCAGTTAAACCTGTTCATGACCTGGGTCAGCCTGAACTGGACTAATTCTTTAACGAGGCCCATTCTCAGCATGCTACTACCTTCAGGATGCGTCATGCTCAGTCAAATTAATTTCTTTTAATGGATGGCCCGTGTTCGATGGCTGGTGATGAATTGATGGGTAAGAAGAAACAACAACAAAAAGAAAAAAAAAAACACATTTTTGTTGTGTCTTTTTCATTGCACATTCTGCGAGAAACTTTTTCTTAAAAAAAAAAAAAAAGATAGAGAGAGAGAGAGAGAGTGAAAGTCCTTCAAATCCCGTAGAAACGAAGATTTCTAATCTGCCAAAGGGCAAAAGCTAACCGACCCAAAATCACCAACCTCAACGTCAACATAAAATGCTAAGACCAAGGCCCACAGGGGATTCAGTCCATAGCAGCTATTATGGTGGCCCATGAGGCCCAATAAATAAACTTAGCAGGATCGTGTCGTTGGGATAATTTAGCATTTCATGTAATTGGGAGAGATGATAGATTACTGTTCAGGACGCCTCAACTCACGTTATATGGTGTGCGATGCAAGGGAAGAGTTTCTACTCTCTTCTCTCTCTCTCAATTTCTTCCTCTGTTCTTCTACTTTACTTTCTGATCCTATCATAAAAGCAGCGCAATTGTCAAGCGAGGAACAACGAAATTTCTAGCCTTTATTTGGGTTTTTTTTCCGTCAATTACTTGCTCGACCGCGATCAGCCATGGTTCTCGAGGTTAATAATCAAGAAAACGGTTTTTTTATTATTATTATTTTATTTTTTTCTCTCAAACTTGGTTCTTTTCTATTTATGAATCTGGTTTATTTAATTGAATTTAATCGCCTTAAATTTGATTCTATCAGGCGACAATGATTTGTATCGACAACTCCGAATGGATGCGAAACGGTGACTACTCTCCCACTCGTCTGCAGGCCCAATCCGATGCCATTAATCTCCTCTGTGGTGTCAAAACACAAGTAATTTTATTGTTAATTGTCGAGTTTTCTGGGAGAAGGGTTTTGTGTTGCTTGGTTGCTTGTGAAATTAGGGTTTTGAATTTAAGTGTTGCTGGCGCAATCTGCAATTTCGTCATGGTTATTGTTTTGTGCTTTTTTGTTTTTTTTTTTTCGGTGAATGACAGTCGAATCCGGAGAATGCAGTGGGGATTCTAACAATGGCGGGCAAAGGAGTGCGTGTGTTAACCACTCCTACCAGCGATCTCGGAAAGATTTTGGCTTGCATGCATGGTACGACCTTTATATATATATATATTAAAATGTGTTGTAGAATTGATAAAAAAGCTAATCTATGGTTACTAGAGAGATACTATAGGGTAGAGAGAATCATAACTAGAACTTGACGGCATTTATTTTTTTCCTGAACTTATATAGAACAGCTGCCTAATGTCACGAAGTTAGACTAGTTTGGCAATGCTTTTGGATGGGCCATGACACTAAGCTGACTAATTATGTGATTTGCATCGAATGTTAAATTTGACTGGCATTGTGACTTCAGCTTTTAATGAGCTGATGTTATAATTTATTGAGATTTTAAATGTGAGTTGTATGGTTAAGGAATCTATATTGAAAATGAGAAAGAAGTAAGTAACATATTAATGAAAAGGATTTATAAACTCAAATCCTAAAGATTTTGAGTTGAGAGATAGTGTCAAGTTTGCGAGTTCATTGCTAACTTGGACCATGCTCATATTTCTCTCTGGTTTGGGATTCTCACACTTCCCCAACATAACTGTTGCCTGAAGTGTGGTTTTCCATATGATATTTGAATATTGAGCCCAAATACATTAAGAGGACGTATTAAGAAAACATGGTTAGAAGTTACCAATATTTGTCTCTCCATTTTAATAGGTCTTGAAATGGGAGGTGAGATGAACCTAGCAGCAGGAATCCACGTTGCACAATTGGCTCTTAAGCATCGCCAAAACAAGCATCAGCAACAAAGAATAATTGTTTTTGCCGGAAGGTATATGTCGGTTGATATGTGCATTTTTGTTTTTATCATCTTCTGGGTTTTTCTTACCATCTGAATTTTTCCAGTCCTGTCAAGTATGAAAAGAAGGCACTAGAGATGATAGGGAAGAAACTGAAAAAGAACAGTGTGGCTCTTGATATTGTGAATTTTGGTGAGGAAGATGAGGGGAAGCCAGAAAAATTGGACGCCCTCCTTGCTGCTGTTAATAATAATGAAAGCAGCCATGTTGTCTACATTCCTCCTGGTCCAAATGCTCTCTCTGATGTTCTGATCAGGTCTGATATTCGATCTTGATTTACAATTAGCATTTAATATGATGATCATCCCTTCAGAAAATTGGCCTGGACTCTCCGGTTTAAATTCTGTTGTCTCATTGTTTGCCAAAGAACTGGAAGATCATAAGTGCCAAATTTGGCTTAGAAAAAGGCAATGGTCGTAAAATACTTCTACTTCATTACCAGATTATGTACTTGACAAGCAATTGAAGAGGACCTCTCATTTCTACTCCCTTAATCACATACGATAGATTTGATAAGACTGGATTGATATACAAAGTCCGTAAATTGACTTCTTGATATATATATATAGTGATATGATTAAATATTTCTCTGGCAGCACACCTGTATTCACGGGGGATGGAGGAAGTGGATTTGCTGTGGCTGAAGCTGCAGGAGGAGGAGGAGGAGGAGGAGGAGTTGACTTTGATTTTGGTGTAGACCCTAATATAGATCCTGAGTTGGCCGTTGCCTTGAGAGTCTCTATGGAAGATGAAAGGGCAAGGCAAGAAGCTGCAGCCAAAAGGGCAGCTGAGGAAGCTGCTAGACATGAAAAAAGAGAGGAACTACCATCCAGGTCACTAGATGCCAATACGGTTGACAGTGACAACATTAGGGCAGCTGGAACTACTGAGGATGCTGCCAGACCAATGGTTGATCTTGTCTTACTTGTATTTTTATATGGGATTGTCATGTGTGTAAAGGTGCTTAGTGCTTGATGTTGTTGATGCTTGATAGAAATTTGCCTGGTCTGCTCCCATTCATCTTTATAGTTTGGAACAGGCTTTGACAACTGATGTGGTGACAGGATGAAGCAAGCACATTGCTGCAGCAGGCCATTGCATTGTCAATGGGGAACCCTGCATCTGTTCCCTCTGTGCATGATGTGGTTATGTCGGATGCAATGAATGAGGACCCTGAACTGGCAGTTGGTATGTTTTGTTCCATTTTTTAGGAGAGGGCTGCTTCTCCATGATCTTCCAGCTGAAGGCTCAGTGCCTCAGCCTGAATCAATGCCAAATCGATACTTCAACTCTAGTGAGCTGGCCAGTTTGTTTGCCAAGCTTAAGTAGTCAATACAGTTATGATTTTCCGTTATTTGTTTGGTATTAATTTGCGAACCTTGTCTTGTCTGATCCATTTTCTGCATTGGCTCATGCAGCTCTTCAGATGTCCATGCAGGAAGATACGAAGGGCACATCAAGTCAGTTAGATGTAAGCAAGGTGCTGGAGGATCAGTCATTTGTGTCATCCGTCCTTGCATCAGTATGTACCTTTAGCCTGCAAGTCTAGCTCCTTACTTGACAATCAGCACATGTTCCTATCCAGACTAATGTTTCTTCTTACAGCTTCCAGGAGTTGACCCGAATGATCCTTCAGTGAAAGATCTTCTTTTGTCTTTGTCGCACCAGTCGGAGGTTTGTCATTTAAACTTACAATACAAGACGTATGTTAGCCAATGTTTCCCAGATATTTTCACATGTGCTTACTGAGTTTTCCTGTCATGTCCAGACTGAACAAAAGGAGGATGAAGATAAGTCTTCAAGCGATGAGAAGTAAAAGTGGCCGTTGACCCTCCTTGAGAAATCTTTGTGTCAAATGCTTCTATATCAGCAACATAGTTCTGCCTTTTTGTCAGGACTGTGCTGTAACCTCAGTGGAATATGGCGATTGATAAAAGGAGAGTCGGTACATTTTATTGTTTTAACAGACTACCAGTAACCCGAACGAGACTTGGCTGTTGCGTTATGTGTCCTTTGGTGGAATTGCCTCCTGCTGGTGAGCCGGATGGGTCGTGCACAGGATATAAGTTGCCCCTTTGTTGTTTCGTTATCGGGCATGTTAGATTCGAATTGGATCATCAAATTTAGCTATTAGCTACAGAAAAGGCGGGTTTTATTATTGTAGGAACTTAGAAATTTAGTATGATGTAGGCAAGACTATTGGTATGCTGTACTCACAAGGCCTATGCAACAATAGTGTTTCCATGTCATTGAGTCTCCTTCGGAGCCCAATTGATTGGGTGAAAAAAAAAAAACCCAAGAATGGGCACTCAAATGGCCTTGACGATCAAATAGTCCATTGTGTTAACAGGATTGATCGTCAAATCCTTAAAAAATAGTACCAAATAATTACTCCAGTCGCTATTCCTGTGTATCTCAGCACCTACGGGGCTGGGATAACAAGCCAGGAACAAAGAGGGATATGCAGGGTAGAAAAGCAGGCAAGCATTTCTTAGCCACTCCATGAACTTCAAAACGCATTAGGTGACAATTACACGCTATGATTCTGTGGACGAGTAGGTGATGGACACCGAGTGTGGGTTTAACAATGGTTCTCAATGTCCACGGGAGAGACACAGCGACATCTCTCTCTCTCTCTCTCTCTCTCTCTCTCTCTCTATGGTGTCAATTTATTCGTCTTTTATCGTTAAAAAAATTGATTACTGGATTGGACATAATTGGACTGGTTGGTATTTTAGCATGTTGCACAAACATACCCCACTTTGACACATTCTTGGACAAACTTGTAGAAAAACTCAAAATTTGGGGATGCGAAATCTTGAAATCTCACAAATCCAAAATTTATAATAACAAATAATAGATACACGATCAAAACAACTCGTAGCCCAAGTCGGCGAAACTACATGCACGGTTTAAAACGGTGATTGATCATTGGTGGTACATGCAATGGTTTATTTCTAACAAGAAGCCTTTTCTTTCTCTGTTTTTATTTTTGTTTTTTTGTTTTATTTGTACTTTCTTTTGCCAAAAAATGAAAAAGGGTTTAAGTAGACTATGTTAGATCCCGCCATGGTCACACGCATTAGGAAAGATCCTAACCGCACCCATTTGAATACAGAACCTTGAATTCCTGGTTTGTGTTAAGCGAGACTGAAATTGTCAACTTCTCAAAAAAGTGCTTCGAATATTTTTACTACACATCCGAGCCAGCAAATTTGACACTCTTCCGTATATGTAAAGATTTTCGATCCTTTTGAGCTGCTTGACTTCAACGCAAAGATTATATACATTGGGGGAGCACGAGATGGGGGTTGTGCGATCTACGATGGGACCACCCTGTCGTCTGCTGGTAATGTAACTACGTGCGATTACGCAATTGAGCAAGAAATTGGCAGTTAAAAAGCCGTGCAGTGCACCTAGTTAATCGTAGCTGTGCCACCGCGCCAGTTTCAATTTTTCTACCGGATCCAAGAGAGAGGAATAATAATTATTCTTCTATTTTTCATTCAACAGAAACGCCTATGAAACATAAGGCACGTCAAACGCTCTATGGTTCACATCAACATGGGATTCTACGCAACCTAACTGTAATACGACGTCAGGAAGGAATGAATAATTACGAAAATTGGAGAGACATTGATAAATAAACACAAATGAATATAAATTTATAAATATGTAATTATAATTATCAAATATCTTTTGTAGATAATAATTAGCAGTCATTAAATGATATAGATTTGTATTAGCATACATTCATTTATTCGTGTAAGATCACTAATGGTATCGAAGCACACTCCCAAGGCAGCTTGTGTGAAAGTTGGTGGGCCATAGGGGAAATGCCAGCCATGGGATATATAGAGCAACGTTTGATGCCATAATGAATACATGTAATGAGATTATATAAATCATTTTCAATTGGTTAATATTTACGGAAACCCAACATTTGGCTGACATTAGCACGGAGTTTTGGCTTACTTCGTATGGAGAAAATATTTTTCTCGTTTATATTTCACACGTAATGATCATTAACACGTGCAATTGTACAATTGATTTGATAAAATTGACTCACAGACGGTTGAGTCACTTGGGTAGGTTTTAAAAGAATAATCAATCAGGTAAAAACATGATTTACTTTAGTTAACTCGGAAGAAAAAAAACGATATATATACATTATAATCTCTCAACGCAAACTCTAATAATGAGTAATTTAGCACCCCCGATAAAAGGGGAGAACAATGCAATTAATAATTCTTTATCCCTTTTTAAAAAAAAAAAAAAAATTCCTACCCCCACACTTCTAATGTCTAGGCTTTCTTCCGTCAATGGCATTAAATTAATTACTCTATTAATCAGGGTTGAGATTTCCCCGTGCAAAACGACAGAAATACCCCTTCGATTCATAAATAAATTTTCGTTTTTTCAATACGGGCAGACAGCTGCCTGCACTTCTCTGTTTTTAGTGTTTTTTTTTTTTTTTATGGCATCGAATTCATCACTAATACTGTACCGATGCAATGACATTTAACATTAATTACCAATAAAGTCAATACAACGAAGGCACCTAAAAACGAAATATAAAATCAGAATTAATCAAAAGGGGGATTGATTTCTCACAGGCCCCTAATGTTCCAATACCGATAGTCAATTAACTTTAAACGGTAAAGCAAACGACATAATGGATAATCATCGTTCCAAGTGGACAACAATTCCGTACGAGGCCGAACCACAGTTTGGGAAAATTTCAATTTCAATTCGGTCAAAAAGATTTAAAAACAGTAAATGTGGCAGGGAAAAAGCATCCCAAGGACCACCCAGGGTAAAAGCATAATTTTATAATTTTTCTTGACATATTGGAATTGAATGCATGGCAGCATATGGAAAATGAATTTCTTTTTCTGGTTATTCATAGCAGCCACCCTTTTATGGTGCCACGTCACATCAAGAATAAAGTTTAAAATTTAATCCTATGAAAACCCAAGACTTCTAGCACGTAACACGACATCAATATGATACATTATTAAGTGGATAAGGTTGTAATATCAATGAATCCTCGATGGCAAACCGGGCAGTTCAGTTTCACAAAACGGATTTATAAAGCACAAGGAGAGGAGGGCTACTTAGATTGTTGTGTTTTGCCAAGCCACGGTTACCCTTCCATCTCACCGACGGATCAAGCATGGCTATGGCTTTCAAGATGGTGACAACAACAGCTTCGTTTTTCTTTTTTTCTTACCCATTTATCTCTTATTTTTAGGTTAATTAATTTGTGCTTAAGATGATGATCTCTCTGTGTGATGCGATCAGGCGACGACCGGCATGTGGGTGACTGATGAATGCAAGAATTCATTCATGGCGATGAAGTGGAAGAAGGTGCATAGGTACATAGTATTCAAGATCGAAGAGAAGTCCAGGTTGGTCACCGTCGACAAGGTCGGCGGCCCCGGCGAGAGCTACGATGATCTCGCTGCCTCCCTGCCGGGCGATGACTGCAGATACGCCGTGTTTGATTTCGATTTCGTCACGGTTGACAACTGCCGGAAGAGCAAGATCTTCTTCATTGCATGGTCCGGTCCGCTCCGCTCTTAAGCTCTTACTTTTTTTGTCCCCTGCAATTCTCTGCTTTACTACCCTGGTTTAGTTGTGAATTTACTGTTTAACCCTTAACCGTCCGACCAGAACAGTGTTATATTGTCGGCAAACTAAAGGAAATCTGTCAATTCCCCTCCGGGAAAAACCGTGGACCACACTTTTCCCACAGATTAATTAAAGATTTGGCTGTGATCATATATGACCGTTGGCATTAATTTTTGGGATGGATTAGTCTCTTAGTGCCTATTTTAAGAAGCAAATCGGCAGATCACATATTGTGTGTGTGAAACCCATTTGGAATGGCATTCGGGCCTACCAACATGCCCTTGAACCCCCATAAATGGGAATTGTGGTATATTTCTGGGAAAGCCGATAATTGTGATGATTTTATGAAACACAAGAATAGATTTGTCTCATTTTTTGTTTTCTATATTCATCACCACTTAGTCTGATCATTTTCATCTTAAGAAATGTTCCCTCCACATGATTAATCCCTCTTCCAGTCATTTTAAGGTAGTTTTTATGTTTACCTTTTTCGTTTTATAGTGTAAAAAATTTATTATCTTTAATGATATTTTATTAAAAAAAAATTCAGTTGAGTGTTGTATATATATATTTTAATTTATACTTAGGTATAACATTAATATCTTACCTTAAACATATCCATGATTAGGTACCGTGTCAAGAATACTTGGTTATATCGCACGCACGCACAAGAAGTTTGGTCACTTAAGAAGCAAGCATATTATTATTAATACACAATGATTTGATTATGCTACGGAGGCAAAGAATGCATCCGGATCTGACCAGTCCGTTAAATCTGATTTTACTCTGATTGTTGTCATTTTTGTTGGGATCAATACGGGCAGGGCTCCAACGGCATCAAGAATTAGAGCAAAAATGCTATATGCAACATCCAAAGATGGACTGAGAAGAGTGCTGGAAGGGATCCACTATGAACTCCAGGCGACCGACCCGACGGAGATGGGTTTTGATGTGATAAAGGATCGAGCCAAATGAATAGCGACTAGGAAATAGGTAAAAACCGTGCGGTGGCATCTTACTTTTTGATGAGTAACTCCAACCAGACGTGCCTTTTTCTGGGTGTAACCTCCTGCTGCTGCTGCTTACCTTTTTCTGTTGAAAAAAAAAAAAAAAGGGTTTTTTTTCCGCTGATGTAAGTTAATCCTTGAATCTGTAGTAAATAATTATGTGCCCCATGTGTGTACTGATTTGACAACGAAAGGCATCTTGATATAAAAGGAAAGCCGCTTTTAATTCCATTAACACGGCCGATGCGCCTCACGAGAGATCAGAGTTGTAGCAATTTTTAATTTCTTAGGATTCTTTATTTCATTAAAGATCGTTGGTTTGGTTTCAGATAAAGGCCATTCCTGCCCAAATGTTGCGCGGGTGGTAATTGGAACACGGGTTCGATGTGTATAGGCAAGTCAAAGAAAATCACCTTAGTTGCCATCCCATCACGTCTTCCCCGAGCGTGACAATAATATTGACGGCTAAATTTATTTCTATTGTTGCCAAACGAATTAGGCGAAAGCCAGGCCGAGAGAGAGAGAGAGAGAGAGAGAGAGAGAGAGAGAGAGAAGAGATGGAACCTAACCTTAGCAAAGGTGAGAAAATATATTATAAAATTATTGAATATTATAATTAAATGATGAAAAAAAAAGACTTGTTCGTCGTCAAGTTAAAAATTTTGAATTCAAATTTTTTATCAAAATATTCAGTAAAACTAAATGTGCTTATTTAAAATTTGTTCTTCTTAGAACCCCCAGTAAACGCCCAAAAAACACCGGTCGCCATCTCATTGACTAAGAGAAAAGGCTTCAGCAGCCGATCCTTGCACCGAGCATGACAAAGAAGAGATAAGGCTTCAGAATGACACGGGGCCAGCACAACAACATTAGACTCGAACTCGGAGAAACGGCTTTGCGTAAATTTCATTCTTTCGTTTATAATTATATTCATTTTTCTTCCTCTTCTCTGTGTATTGTCGGTCTTAATCTTTATATACTATTCATTTGCATACATATAATACAGATTCTCCTTACTTTTGATAGGATGCTACAATTCAATTGAAAAAGAAGAACAAAAAACATTTAACAAAAAGTTGAAATTTGTGGATGAGGTCAATGAATAGTTTATATATTAATTTGCAACAATCACTAGACTCGCAACAAACACAAAGGTGGGAATTGATGCAATGGGCCCACAGTCGAGACAAAGCTCAATACTTGCTTTGGCGTCTTGACTTTCGCAGGGCAGGGCAGGGTTTCTTTACCTAGCTTTGATTTTGTCTTTTACCTCTATGTGTAGGCGGTAATTGACCTCTAAGATTTGGGAAATCCATGATGCAGTACAAAATTTTTTCACATTGCTTGTTACTTCAATTACCCAAAGCCAATCTATTATTGCAGGCAATGATACACGAAGAAACAAATTGCACTTTTCACTCGTTTCATGCAGCTATAAGCTTCTATTAACCATCATTTCTATTGATTCGTCGGCAAGTCAACAACATCACCAATGAGCCAATGGACGTGCTGACGGACGATGTAATGTTAGATGATCTTACTCGAGTTCGGCCTCGTTTCTGTTGAAATCTCATGCTTCTTACCTCAATCTCCAAGTGTTTTGTATCTCGGGTCGCTTGCACTGTTTTCAGGGCTAATAATGACTCCAAGGGCCGAAAGCCAGCGGACACTGCAAGCCCTTAAGAGCTGGGGCGACCTTGTGATTGTTTATTTGGGCTTCTTTCGTTGCACTGAAGTGAAAAATACTTGAATCGGTTCGAAATACTTCCTTGCCTTTCTACCTTGCTAACCCCTTTCGGCCCACACCCACACCAGATTCGAAACCACGTGTAAAAAAGTAGAGCCTTTTCCTCCAACGACATCTTATCTTTTTAAAGCAGATCAGGTTCTTGGCTTCGAGTGGGTGAGCAGGCATGTTTCAGAGATCGTATCATCAAAACAGAATGATTCAATGCAAATGCTCGTATGGCACAAATGTATTTTGACCATTCATCTTATCTAACGGTCCAAAAATGTTCCCGTTGTGTCGTCCGATTGTACGGAATCGGTGTCCTTACCAACACGTCTAAAAAGGTGGAGAGGTGTACGCTGATGGGTGGCCACTGGCAACTGGCAACATAGCTGGGAAATATTGAGATTCCTATCCCTTAAATCTCTTCTTCCACGTGTCCTTCGACTCACCGAATCCTTCGCCACAATTGTCCTAATCTGAAAAGATTGACCGGAGATTTCAATATTCTCATGCAGCAATATGTTGTAAGAGGTAAGCCGACTTTGAATACGTGGTTGAGAGTTGAGAGAGAGCAGCAAGAAAAGGCCTTCTTCCGTTGGAGTACCTGAGACTTTGCCAACATATACCTCCTTTCAATGTCTTCTGACGACCCCCCCTGTTCTGTTTGGAGTGGAGCACAACCACGACTTCAATGGAAAGAGCAATGAGTATAAATATGAAGGAAAGTGCTGTAGAGAAATTGAGAAGAGTCAGAGTAGGGAGGCTTCCTTCCAGGGAAGAGAAGAAGCCAATATGCTGTAATGACTTGAGCAACAAAAAACTAATAACCCAAAGCCAGCTCCAGCGGCATGCAAGAACATCTGAGATCCTCATGACTGGAGCCTTTAGTGGACGCAGTCGTACATATATAAGTAGTGGAACTTGCTCGAATCAAGGTCCTATCATTATTGTATATAATGCACCTGATATGGACTCTAGAAGAAGCACAAGAATACAGAAAATTGTGTGTGTGAGAGAGAGGGGGAGGGGGGCGAAGAGAAGTGATGGAACAATCGAGGCAACTAAGACTGTGTGGATGAGATGAATGAGCTTACTACCATCCTCCCTGCTGCTTTAATTGATCCTGTTTGCTTTTGGATGCCATTGCGTGTACATGTAAATTTGGATGTGAACATGAACCATGCCCACTACAAATCTGTCTAGTTATTTAGCAGTCAAGAAAGCCTGTGATGGATGCCCACCAAAGCACAGCTGTTTCTCCTCCTTAGTCTTGAAAAGATATGATTTCAACCACAATCAAATGGGACCCCATTTAGACAGCTGATCCCTGGACTCTTAATAAGCCCCCGGTTCCGCATGCTTAATCTCAACGTTTCAGCATCCTCAAACCTGCCCACGGATGCATAGACATTTGAAAGGGCCACAACCTGGTCAGATTCTCCTGGTTCTCGCTCAAACACCCTTTTTGCAGCAAATTCTGCCAGGTCTACACTACCATGAACTGCAAATCTGCCGAGGAAACACTTCCAAGCATTTGGACCCATGTCTTCAAAAGCTTTGCAATCAAATTCACTTAGATCAGTTAGACAGCCTGCCCGCACAAGCAGGTCAATGACACACCCATAATGCTCTTGGCTTGGATATATTTTACCTTTGACCATATGATTAATAATCATCATGCCATCATTTATCAACCCCGAATGACAGCAAGCACTCAAAATGCACGAGTAGGTTGCAATATCAGGATTATCCCCACCTGTCCTCATCTCATTGTAGAGCGCAAGAGCAGTTTCTCCATGGCCATTGATCCCATAGCCATTGATGATTGCATTCCAAGAGATCACATCTTGAAGGGAGCCCATCTCCCTAAAAACGATATGAGCAAGGTCCATGTTCCCACAATTTGAGTATGCAGATATGAGACTATTCAAAACTGATTTGTAATGGGAGAAACCTGCTTCAAGAGCATAACAATGGAGCTGTTGGCAGAGCTCTAAAGAAGCAAGCTCTCCACAAGCTGTTAAAGCACTGGACAACATTATTGAATCAAATAAATAGCCTTCTAGTCTTGTTTTAATAACAACATTTAAAGCCTCTCTTGGGAAGCCATTCTGTAAAAAACCTGAAATCATTGCTGTCCACGAGACTAATGTCCTTACACTTAATTGATCAAACACAGCTACTGAAGAACCCAAATCACTGCATTTTGAATACATTGCAATGATGGAGTTTGCGAGCGAAAGCTCTGATGCAAATCCGCAAACAATTGCCCAAGCATGGATTTGTCTTCCCCTCTTCAAATCTCCCAGAATAGCACAAGCTGAAATGAGATGCAAGAGAGCTACCGTATCATTACTGACCCCAGCATCTCTCATCCTGCAAAACAGCTTCAGAGCTTCGGGGGCATCTCCAAGATCAACCAATAAACCCATCACTGTTGTCCAACTGATAACATCTTTACAGTCTATGCGATCAAAAACTTTAATCGCAGCTCTCAAATCCATCAAACTTGAATACATGTGGAGAACAGAGTTACTAACAGATATATCTGAGACAAGACCAAGTTTGACAATCAAGCCATGAATAGATTCACAAAGAATCCTTATTTCTAAAGAAATGCAAGCTCGGATAAGAGTCAATATAGTAGATACATTAGGTGACAAACCACCTCTCCTAAATTTCTGAGAAAGCAAAATACCCTCTTCACAGAAACCATTGTTTGCAAGCCCCGCAACAATGGCATTGCAAGCAACCAGACTTGGCTTCTCAATTTCTCTGAATACTTGACAGGAATAGAACACATTTCCACATTTGGCATATGCGTCTAACAGCGCTGTACGGACAATCAAGTCAGACTCAAACCCACTCTTAACAATAAATCCATGGACAGACTTTGCAAGCATAATGTCACGCACGGCTACACTACTAACGATAACTCCAACCACAGTGAAAGAATTAGGAAATAAACCCGATTTGCGCATCTGAGAAAACAAGTTCAAAGATTTTTTATGAAACCCATTAATGGCATAGCCGTGAATGGCAATGGACCATAGAACCGTGTTTCTCTGAGGAATTCCATCGAACAGCTTCTCCGCCTCGGCAATCCTACCACTCTTGAGGTAGTTGCTCAGTAATTTCGAAGAGCGATACGCCTGAGCGACTACAAAGGGGCCCTGACACGAGCTACAGAAGTTGAGGTGCTTGAGAAGAGTACATGAATTTCTCAGAATTTTCGTGGAAAGCATAGAGTACCGTTGATTTTGTCACTCACTTGCATTGCGCTAAAATCTGGGCCTACGATTGAAACGACAAGTTAATAAAAGGGCTTCAATCTGTTTAGATGGGCTTGAAAGTTGCTTTCAATGAAGGTCCAGCCCAACAACCTATTTATTGACAAGTTCCGTTTCTTAATTAGCGAGAGTCCAACGCTCACCTTACCCCGCGCGATTTGGTATTTGGAATTAATAATAATAATAATAACAATTGTTACATTACAGCTGTCTTGTCTAGATGATAAGAAATTTGGTATTTTTAGGCGATAAATATTTTCGCGTTTTCTGAGAATGGTCAGTTAAGAAAAAAGGAATAAAAAAAGAAAGAGAAAGATACTTTTAAATTATAATTATTAAAATAAAAGTTATTATATTACTGTTACAAAAAGCATTGCCTAATAAGGATAAAATGAAAGGAAGTTTTTTTTTTTTAAAATATGTTTAGGTGGAGTATAAAAATATCATTATAGTATAAAAAATAATTATATTTATTTAATTATGCCAATTCCGGTTCATTTTGATTTTTTTTATTATTAATTAAAGAAAAGATTGATGACGGGGAGTCATTATGAACGCCCCAAGTGGCCACGTCCGACGAAAGCGCGGGAGATATCTGCGGCCTCTTAGTTCTTACAGCAAAAAGAACGGGCGGCCAATACGCGGCCTGTCCTAACCCATGCAACGTGTCCTTTTTCCACTTCTCAAAACCGAATCCGCACGCCTTCCCCTGTTGACGGCAATTGGAAGGAAGACAAAAAGTTTTACCGAGGCATAATTATTTTTTATTAATATTCGTTCATTTTTTCAATACGTCCGTTTGTTTCCCAAGAACTTAAAAATTATAATATTTAATAAATTATATTTAATAAATTTTAAAAAATAACTTCTGTTTGCCTAACAAGAATGTCCGTTCGTCTTCCAAACGTATTTATCTTCCCAAGAAGTTCAGATTATCTTTTTTGAAAAATTCTCAACATCCCCTTGATTGGTTCGTAGGAATAAGATGACCCCCAACTCTCTTCCCCCAAGAATCAATAAATGGGATTGGAAAATTTTGAACGCAGCACAATTGCCAACTCCAAAGATCAAAAATCTCAGCGGAACGAAACGAAAAGATGGCGTCTTCAAAGGCTTCTCTTTACCCAGATGTTGTTCTCTCCAACGCAGACGCCACTTCTGCTGCTTGCGACTCATCTTCTGATTTATACCCTTCTATCGACGAGTAGGATCTGGCCGAGAATGTCTTCACGAAAAGAGAGAACGACGCCATTTTTCAATCTCTAAACGATCAAGAACCGCCCCATGAGGAGATTCTCATCAGAATCGCGGGAGCAGTAGTCCACGTGATCGAGAGAGAGCGAAGCTTAGAGCTTGCTTGTGGTGAGCTCACCATGCTCGCTATCAAACAAGGCGACAACGTGGTCACCGTCCTTGCTCGCGTCGGTAATCAAATCCAGTGGCCTTTGGCCAAAGACGAGGCTTCCGTCAAGCTGGATCAATCCCATTACTTTTTCACTCTTGTTGTGCCGCCAAACAAAGATAGACATAGCGATGATAATGACGACGACGACGACGGGATCGGTCAAGAGATTGATCTGTTGAATTATGGGGCGACTCTGGCATCGAAAGGACAAGAGCCTTTGTTGCAAGAATTTGATAAAATATTGGAGACTTACAGTTCTTTTTCTGTTCAAGAAGCGAGGGAGCCAGGGAATTCGGAGTTGATAGAAGAGAATGTGGCGATGGAAACATCACCGGAGGAGCCCAAGGCGGAGGAGAAGAAGGAGTTGATGAAGTTGAGCTCTGCGGCTTATTGGACCGTGTCGGCGCCTAACGTGGACGATTATAGTGAATCGGTGGCCAGGATGATTGCCTGCGGTTCAGGCCAACTGATTAAGGGGATATTGTGGTGTGGAGATGTTACTGTGGATAGGCTGAAGTGGGGTAACGAGTTCTTGAAGGAGAGGATGACGAAGAGTGAGGAAATGGAGGTTAGTCGTGCAGCCATGAGGAGGATCAAAAGGTTTGTTTTTCCCCAACTGTTTTTAGTTTTATTGATGTTCTCTGTACTTTGGTTCCTCTTATTTCATTTTTTTAACTCAATCAGAATTCTTTGGTCTTCTTTTTTGGGAAAATTGTTGATATTTAGTGGAGATCTTTCTTATTCCGCCTCGTAATTAGGAGGCATCTTTTGCCTGCCTAGTTAAGTGCAACTTGTTTTGTTTCTTCAGCATCTGTTTTAGTTTGGTATGTTATCATGTCTATTTGCATCGTGCTATCAATAATTGGTATTTGAAGAACAGTGGAGATGGTGTATATGATTTTCACCCTCTTTAGGAAGCATTTTGTGCAAAATTCTGCTGGGTGTCAAATGCTAGTAACCACCTTAGAGTCTTTCACCGTCTAAATATAACATTCAATAGTTTTGTTGGCTGATACTTTTATGATTGGCTAGGCTAATTTCAGGGTCAAGCAGTTGACGAAAATGTCAGAAGGTGACCGATGGTATCCTTTCTGAAGTGAGTGAATTCCTCTCGGTTCTCACCAGTTCAATCGTGAACTCTAGACCAGGCAAAAAGTTTCAGCCTGATACCTGTAGAAATTGTTCTTGCGTCCATGGATGGATTTAGTAAGTTGCTTATTATTAAATCTTGATTTCTCCAATTTGTCATTTCTCTATGACTGTGGACTTGTGTTCTCTCTTCATCTTTCTGTAATATCTATCAGATATTCTTTCCTGATTTCAGGGTTAGCCATATAAGCAACAAGTTTATAGATCCCACTTTGTAAGTTATGAGATTTTCCTTTGAGCTGCTCTGAAATTGTGATGCTTACATGCAATTAGATCGGGAAGCCCTTCAGATCCACTTCTGCCTCCCTACTGTGTAATTTGATCTAATATAGGCATAACAAAAAGGTTATGGAGAAGTTGGGAAGACAGAACATGCCCCATGTACATTTTCATGATGGCATTATTTCTATGGACGTCCTGCTCACAGTGTTGTTTATTGGTATGTTTCCTATGTCTGATGTGAAGATAAGGTATGTGATGCCATTAAAGTTGCTGGAACGAACGTTATATCAACCTCATCAGTTGTGACAACCGGACTCATCTCACAAAGGTATAGCTTAATCTAAATGGTGCAGTGCAACTTGATCCTCTAATGATTTGATCGTCGCCATTGATCAGGACATTCTGTGCTAGCAACTGTATAATATAAGGGAGGGTAATTGTCATTGTAGGTATGGAGAAGAAGCAGCAAAAGTGACAAATGAGGAGCTTGATGCCGCTGGACATGCTTTTGGCACTGCCTGGAACGTGTTTAAGATAAGGAAGGCTCTTGCAATGGCTGCGGTAAATCTGCTGAAGAGAACGCTAAATCTAAGAAGTGAATGAATCTTCTTTCTTTTTGTTTTGTCACTTTGTTGTTAAGTGAGAGGAAATCCAGAGGAATCTTTTTTCATCTTGGAGGAAGTAGACCCAGTGGACTTATAAGTTTGAGAATTTCGTAGGATCATTGCACTTTGCGTACTTTTATCTTCAATAGAAAAAGTGGTTTTTATGTTTATTTCTTTAATACGATGAATAGCATGATCTGAGCCAATAAATTAGTGATTAATTGAGGCAATAACAAGTCCGTTTAAAAAACAAAAGTGAATTGAAAAGAAATAAAAGAAAACAAAAACATACGATCATTCGATTGGCCATCCCGAGTATTAGCTATTCTAGACATATTTGCTTGGAGCAGAGGATAGGAATAATGGGTAAAATATCTTCCCTCCTGGTTTCAAGTTGCTTGTCGATCTTACTCACAAACCATCGCTGCAAGTTTCCCACCAAATTCTTTATTGCCATGGTGCTGTGGATGATCCATCTCTATCGATAAGAGTACGCAAAAAGCAATAATACTGATACCGGTCAGGCTCCGTTGGAAGCTTTCACTTCGTAAGAAACAGGTAGCAGATAAATGTCTCTAAGCCCCACGAATTTTTTAAACAGCAAGTTTAATAGCGTCAGTCATGTCCACCGGGACAGTGAATAGTACATACAGAGTTACAAGCGCGAGAGATAAGATTTGACGGGAAAGTAGGAGACGACGATTGGAGCGCCGGCTGAAGGAGACGACGATTTTGATTTGGTTTTCGTATTGGGTGTCTCCATCTCAGCTTCTTTCTTCATGCCTCCGCTGATTTCTAAATCACTGGAGACTACTTGGGAGGGCGAAGAGGGAAAAAAACACCTGATGATGACCGACAAGAATGCCATTGTTTTGGGTAAATGCGAACTATTATGAACCGATTGATTGATCAAAGAGAAATGAAGATATTGAATAAATTTAAAGTCACAAGAACTGGCTGTCCATACTTATAATGCAGATGACCACAGGGACAGTTGATGCTCAGCTTGTTGAGCACGGAAGATGGGAAGTTTCTCGGAGCCGTGCTCGTGGTCACGTTGACTAGAGCATTGAATTAGAAAGAGTGCGTGTTCACCAAGCGTCTCAATTTCCACGGGTTTATTCCAAGAAATTAAAGAAGTATACGCATTAAAAGCATTTTCTTTAAAGTCCACTCCGAGTGATTACTAATGTAATCTTACCTGGCGCAATATCAATTAATTAAGGTCTCGTTCGCAAAAGTTTTTTGTCGGGTAATGTTTTGTTTTGACCAACATCATAATCTTGCCGAATACGCTTGTCCACAGAATTCTTCCATAGTGGCGGACTTGAAGATGAACCTTTAAAAGAACAACTATTTGGTTTGGCCAGGTATGTTCCTTGAACACCTGTCGGTGGATTTGGAAGTGGAGGAATGAGAGAGCGCTCGGAGGGTTCAGCAAAGGCCCTTACTCAGCTTCTTTTCTTTACAAGTTGGTAAAGGAGCACTCGGGTTGGATGGTGAAGAAGTACGAGAGACACGTGACCAGGGCGATCCGATGCCTAATATTGGCGCGGATAGAATGGGGAGGAAGTAACGAATTCGTAAAATTAACATTACAATTCACACATAAAATCTTAATTTCAAGAAAAAGATTGGATTTTTGTTCTGCCCTAAATGCTCTGAGTCTAGGGGGATTTATCTTGGCTCTGAATTATGTCTGGCAAGCGGCTTTCGGCAAGTCACCCTTGAGGCTGATTCTCAATCAGCCTTACATTCATTCTTGGAGCTACGCCTGCGCCTGCCACCCATCCTTAACTCCAATATGATTATAGCACGCCGTGATATGTTGGTGCAGGAATCGGGAGGTTCGTCTCCATCATATCTTCGGGGAAGCGGGAAGCTAAACAGAGTTGCAGATTATCCAGCAAAATCTGCCTTTTAGCCAAGAGGAAACTATGCAAATTATATTTGATGACATTTGCGGGGCTTCGATGCAATACCCCCGTGTAACAGCCAGCCACTTAGGCTTGGTGCGTCCTCTCACTCCCTTCCACAAAAAAATAAAAAATTCTTCCAAAGTTAACTGTGCCGAATGATGGAATAATGAACAAGAAATCATAGCACGATTTTTAAAAAATAAAATAAAATAATTATTAATAAAAAATGCGGTTTAAAACGATTTTATACTCGTATTGGGCTCGATAGCAGCAAGCCAGGCCCAAAGATGTGGGCCGGAAGTCTCCTGCAGAGGTATTAGTTCACTTTAGACGTACATAGACGGTTTACGATCATTCCCATAACCACGTCAACAACTGCAAACCGTCGATTCCAAAAATGATTAAAACAGGCCCTTGCTGAACCCTAATCGACCTTGCTATATAATCACAATCCTCCATGGTTTGAGCCTGCTCCAGCAGATCGCGGAAACGCCACCACCATCGGCATCAAGTGCTTCTCATTTCTTCTTTCAATCAGCCATTTTTAATTTGTTTTCTCTATATCTTGCTTACCCGTTTTCTTTTTTCTTTGGTTTGGGCTTGTGCTTAGAGAAGGACATTGAAAAGAGATGGGACTGGAGGCGGTGGTGCCGGAGTCGGTGTTGAAGAAGAGAAAGAGAGAGGAGGAGTGGGCGGCGGCAAAGAAGGCGGAGGTTGTAGCACTGCAGAAGAAGAACTCAGAGAACAGGAAGCTGATTTACACGAGGGCCAAGCAGTATGCCCAGGAGTACGAGGAGCAGGCCAAGGAGCTGATTCGCCTCAAGCGGGAAGCTAAGCTCAAGGGAGGATTTTATGTTAACCCAGAAGCCAAGCTTCTTTTTATCATCAGGATCCGCGGGTACGCTCCTGCTTTTTTTTTTTTAATAATTGATTAAACTATTTCTGTGGCTGATTTTGTGCATTTTTCTGTAGTTTATTGTAGAATTTAAATTTTCGTGGTAATTTGTTTTTGTTTTGTGAATCTTGATATCTGCAGTATCAATGCTATGCACCCAAAGACCAGGAAGATTTTGCAGCTTTTGCGTTTGAGACAGGTAAAATGGCTTATCTGTTATGTTTAAACCTCAGCTGATATTATTCCGTTTGAATTCTTCTGGTTATTGACTGGTTCTTGGGTACTGAATTGAATTGGTCGATACTGACATTGCTGTTTAGAAATGATGACTCGTTTTAATCCTGTTTGTGCTTATATCCGGGGAGAATGGTGGGTGGGAGGTTTCTTCTTTTTTCACTATCTTTGGCTTTGGTTTGGTTTTATTCTATAAAATCAATTTCATCAAAAATATTGATCGTGTTTGTTTTCCAATGGTTGGCATTTGGATTTACTGTGTGCTTTTCTTTTTCTTGGCCTAATGAACTTGATTTTGAATTTATTTCTTGCATCTGTTTATAAGGAAATGAATGAAATTCATTGTATGATTTTTTTTCCATCCTTTATGGTGATGGTAATATATGAGCAAATAGAACGGTCAGTGGACACTACTGGATGCATATTTAACCTTTTAAATATTTTTATGCCCACAAGGGTTACATAGTTATAAGAACATCATGCCTTATTGTTGCATACACTTGCAGAGAATCAAATTCATAGGTGCATTCCTTTTAATATCTGTAATCCTTGAAGTAATTTTAAATAATCTAATGCCTACTTACCTTTGCTCTAGTTGGATGCGCTTTGCTTGTCCCCATAGTTAATTGTTTTGTCTTTTTTGGTTACTAGAAGCCAATCTCGGTCAACTAAACACTGTCTACCTTTCTTTACTTGCTGTAGATATTCAATGGCGTCTTTCTGAAAGTTAATAAGGCAACAATGAATATGCTGCACAGGGTTGAGCCATATGTGACATATGGGTAGGCATTTGCTTTCAGAACTGGCCTTTAATATTTACAATAACTGATCTGTAATGGATGCATTTCATTTGAATGTAATTAAAACACTTGCAGATATCCTAACTTGAAGAGTGTTAGAGAACTGATTTACAAGAGGGGATATGGAAAAGTAAATCATCAGAGAATTGCATTGACCGACAATTCAATTATTGAACAGGTGTGTTGAGTTTTAGTTTCTTTAGTTAGTGTCCATGGTATTTGTTTGTGGATTAGGTATTCTGCTGCTGCCTATTAAGTTTAAATGAATGACCATGCCTTGTGCTTGTAGGTCTTGGGTAAGCACGGAATCATCTGTGTAGAAGATCTAATCCATGAGATCATGACTGTTGGACTGCACTTCAAAGAGGCAAACAACTTCCTATGGCCATTCCAGCTCAAGGCACCCTTGGGAGGATTGAAGAAGAAGAGAAATCACTACGTTGAAGGGGGTGATGCTGGAAATCGTGAGGATTATATCAATGAGTTAATCAGGAGGATGAACTAGGCTTTTCTTGATAATTCTCAGCTCAAGTTTTGAGATTTTCTTTCATGTTTTTGGCAACTGGAGGATTAGAAGACGCTATTCAGTTCACCCGTCAAATTGAGTGATGCTATTCTCGTATGCATTTTCGATTTATAATCTAGTTTCCTTTAGTTTTTTTCTATTTTTTGTAGCGCGATACTTAAAATCCTGGCTATTAGCCTGAATCTGGAGCAACACCAAGGCGTTTATTCCTGTTGCAAGCTAGCTTTCTTCCTAGCGTTCTGGGCTATCACATGCTTGACTATCGTAAGCTAACAGCCTTGGTAGGTTTGGAAAACTATGAATGGGAAAAGAGTTTCTTTGTTCGCTGCGATCTTAGGACCGTAGCAATGGTTGAATCAAGCTTTATACGCTGCTGTGAAATGGTTTACGACAGCATCAACACAAAGTGTCACGTAACATTTTGGTTCAAGTCTTTTCTTCAGGATCAAATCTATAATATTATGTGAGAGAGCTGATGTCTCAAATGAACCCCCCCCCCCCCCCCCCCCCCCCCCCCCCCCCCCCCCCCCCCCCCCCCCCCCCCCCCCCCCCCCCCCCCCCCCCCCCCCCCCCCCCCCCCCCCCCCCCCCCCCCCCCCCCCCCCCCCCCCCCCCCCCCCCCCCCCCCCCCCCCCCCCCCCCCCCCCCCCCCCCCCCCCCCCCCCCCCCCCCCCCCCCCCCCCCCCCCCCCCCCCCCCCCCCCCCCCCCCCCCCCCCCCCCCCCCCCCCCCCCCCCCCCCCCCCCCCCCCCCCCCCCCCCCCCCCCCCCCCCCCCCCCCCCCCCCCCCCCCCCCCCCCCCCCCCCCCCCCCCCCCCCCCCCCCCCCCCCCCCCCCCCCCCCCCCCCCCCCCCCCCCCCCCCCCCCCCCCCCCCCCCCCCCCCCCCCCCCCCCCCCCCCCCCCCCCCCCCCCCCCCCCCCCCCCCCCCCCCCCCCCCCCCCCCCCCCCCCCCCCCCCCCCCCCCCCCCCCCCCCCCCCCCCCCCCCCCCCCCCCCCCCCCCCCCCCCCCCCCCCCCCCCCCCCCCCCCCCCCCCCCCCCCCCCCCCCCCCCCCCCCCCCCCCCCCCCCCCCCCCCCCCCCCCCCCCCCCCCCCCCCCCCCCCCCCCCCCCCCCCCCCCCCCCCCCCCCCCCCCCCCCCCCCCCCCCCCCCCCCCCCCCCCCCCCCCCCCCCCCCCCCCCCCCCCCCCCCCCCCCCCCCCCCCCCCCCCCCCCCCCCCCCCCCCCCCCCCCCCCCCCCCCCCCCCCCCCCCCCCCCCCCCCCCCCCCCCCCCCCCCCCCCCCCCCCCCCCCCCCCCCCCCCCCCCCCCCCCCCCCCCCCCCCCCCCCCCCCCCCCCCCCCCCCCCCCCCCCCCCCCCCCCCCCCCCCCCCCCCCCCCCCCCCCCCCCCCCCCCCCCCCCCCCCCCCCCCCCCCCCCCCCCCCCCCCCCCCCCCCCCCCCCCCCCCCCCCCCCCCCCCCCCCCCCCCCCCCCCCCCCCCCCCCCCCCCCCCCCCCCCCCCCCCCCCCCCCCCCCCCCCCCCCCCCCCCCCCCCCCCCCCCCCCCCCCCCCCCCCCCCCCCCCCCCCCCCCCCCCCCCCCCCCCCCCCCCCCCCCCCCCCCCCCCCCCCCCCCCCCCCCCCCCCCCCCCCCCCCCCCCCCCCCCCCCCCCCCCCCCCCCCCCCCCCCCCCCCCCCCCCCCCCCCCCCCCCCCCCCCCCCCCCCCCCCCCCCCCCCCCCCCCCCCCCCCCCCCCCCCCCCCCCCCCCCCCCCCCCCCCCCCCCCCCCCCCCCCCCCCCCCCCCCCCCCCCCCCCCCCCCCCCCCCCCCCCCCCCCCCCCCCCCCCCCCCCCCCCCCCCCCCCCCCCCCCCCCCCCCCCCCCCCCCCCCCCCCCCCCCCCCCCCCCCCCCCCCCCCCCCCCCCCCCCCCCCCCCCCCCCCCCCCCCCCCCCCCCCCCCCCCCCCCCCCCCCCCCCCCCCCCCCCCCCCCCCCCCCCCCCCCCCCCCCCCCCCCCCCCCCCCCCCCCCCCCCCCCCCCCCCCCCCCCCCCCCCCCCCCCCCCCCCCCCCCCCCCCCCCCCCCCCCCCCCCCCCCCCCCCCCCCCCCCCCCCCCCCCCCCCCCCCCCCCCCCCCCCCCCCCCCCCCCCCCCCCCCCCCCCCCCCCCCCCCCCCCCCCCCCCCCCCCCCCCCCCCCCCCCCCCCCCCCCCCCCCCCCCCCCCCCCCCCCCCCCCCCCCCCCCCCCCCCCCCCCCCCCCCCCCCCCCCCCCCCCCCCCCCCCCCCCCCCCCCCCCCCCCCCCCCCCCCCCCCCCCCCCCCCCCCCCCCCCCCCCCCCCCCCCCCCCCCCCCCCCCCCCCCCCCCCCCCCCCCCCCCCCCCCCCCCCCCCCCCCCCCCCCCCCCCCCCCCCCCCCCCCCCCCCCCCCCCCCCCCCCCCCCCCCCCCCCCCCCCCCCCCCCCCCCCCCCCCCCCCCCCCCCCCCCCCCCCCCCCCCCCCCCCCCCCCCCCCCCCCCCCCCCCCCCCCCCCCCCCCCCCCCCCCCCCCCCCCCCCCCCCCCCCCCCCCCCCCCCCCCCCCCCCCCCCCCCCCCCCCCCCCCCCCCCCCCCCCCCCCCCCCCCCCCCCCCCCCCCCCCCCCCCCCCCCCCCCCCCCCCCCCCCCCCCCCCCCCCCCCCCCCCCCCCCCCCCCCCCCCCCCCCCCCCCCCCCCCCCCCCCCCCCCCCCCCCCCCCCCCCCCCCCCCCCCCCCCCCCCCCCCCCCCCCCCCCCCCCCCCCCCCCCCCCCCCCCCCCCCCCCCCCCCCCCCCCCCCCCCCCCCCCCCCCCCCCCCCCCCCCCCCCCCCCCCCCCCCCCCCCCCCCCCCCCCCCCCCCCCCCCCCCCCCCCCCCCCCCCCCCCCCCCCCCCCCCCCCCCCCCCCCCCCCCCCCCCCCCCCCCCCCCCCCCCCCCCCCCCCCCCCCCCCCCCCCCCCCCCCCCCCCCCCCCCCCCCCCCCCCCCCCCCCCCCCCCCCCCCCCCCCCCCCCCCCCCCCCCCCCCCCCCCCCCCCCCCCCCCCCCCCCCCCCCCCCCCCCCCCCCCCCCCCCCCCCCCCCCCCCCCCCCCCCCCCCCCCCCCCCCCCCCCCCCCCCCCCCCCCCCCCCCCCCCCCCCCCCCCCCCCCCCCCCCCCCCCCCCCCCCCCCCCCCCCCCCCCCCCCCCCCCCCCCCCCCCCCCCCCCCCCCCCCCCCCCCCCCCCCCCCCCCCCCCCCCCCCCCCCCCCCCCCCCCCCCCCCCCCCCCCCCCCCCCCCCCCCCCCCCCCCCCCCCCCCCCCCCCCCCCCCCCCCCCCCCCCCCCCCCCCCCCCCCCCCCCCCCCCCCCCCCCCCCCCCCCCCCCCCCCCCCCCCCCCCCCCCCCCCCCCCCCCCCCCCCCCCCCCCCCCCCCCCCCCCCCCCCCCCCCCCCCCCCCCCCCC